>ML405547.1:48793-86373 GCA_005239525.1 Nicotiana knightiana | reverse complement strand
TTATGAGATGAAAATGTACGTGTTGCCCCTTTTGTTTTCCTTATGTCTATTGGTTGTTGAAATCATGTTAGGACACCTGCACAAGCATACACGTAGTTAAGTACTACTAATGGATTCAGGACTCCTTGTTGTTGTCAAGTATAGATACTCTTGTTATGCTTACCGTATGGGTGGGAATGACCCAATTGGCACGTGAGTCATCCGTGCAGTTAGTACTCGAATGAGGGCGCAAGATGCCAAGCGTTAGGGTTCGAATATTGGGACCCGAAAATGGTGATTTGTCCGAGGTTCGGAACCTCGTGGAGATGACTATGAATTTGATGTAGAAGTGGTTAAAGTTGTTGAGTCATCCCATGTACGTGTTGCATGCTTATATTTTATATGCCAGATTCGTTTATGTTATATTCAGTCTTGTGTTACTTCATGGTCTTTCCGCTGATATTTATTATTTTCCTTCTACATCGAATTCACTGTCTCGTTAGCTATATTGTGTAGCCTTTATGTGTATATCATCATTTCCCTGATTCCTATATTGATACTTGTTCAGTTTTATTAGACCAGTGGGTGTCTTGACTAGTCCTTGTCACTACTTCACCGAGGTTAGTCTTTATACTTATTGGGACCGCTGTGGTGTACTCATACTACTCTTCTGCATATTTTTTGTGTGCAGATTCTAGGTTTTTGCATAGCCGGCCGATTGATTTTCAGTAGCGCGGTTGCTGTTGTGGAGACTCAAGGTAAAACCTCTTCAGCGTTTGTGGTTTCGGAGTCACCATCTTATATTTTTATTTGCACTGTTGTACTTATTTCTGAACAGTGGTATTTTTAGGAGTTTTAGTGTAAATTCTTAAAAGCTTATGACTTGTACTTCTGGGTTTTGGGAATATACAATGTGTACAGGATCACTTGCTTCAGAAAAATATTAGATTTTATTCATCATTGTTGATTATTCCATGAATATGAGGCTTACCTAGTCCTTAAGACTAGGTTCCATCACGATACCCAACGGAGGGATATTTGGGTCGTGACAAGTTGATATCACAGCCCTAGGTTCATAGGTGCTACGAGTCATAAGCGAGTTTAGTAGAGTCTTGCGGATCGGTACGGAGACATCTGTACTTATCTTCAAGAGGCTACGGGACTACTAGGATAACTTCACTTCCTTCTTTACTATCGTGCGAGTTCATTGATCTTGAAGTTTGAAATTTATCATTCCATTCTCTTACAAATGGTGAGGACGCGAGCTGCAAATTCTGAGGAGGTTACCCCCGGAGCAGATGCCGCCAGGGGCAGAGGTAGAGGCAGAGGTCGATGAGGGGCACGTGCCGCAGCTAGAGCACCTGCCAAAGCAGCCGTTGAGGAGCCACCAACAGTTCCAGTTGGGGGACCGGAGCCGCCTGTTGTTACACCCGGACTTCAGGAGACCTTGGCACAGTTCTGGGACGTGATTGGTACCTTAACTCAGGAGGGATTGATTCCGGGTGCACTAGCTACTTCACAGGGCGGGGGAGGGGCTCAGACTCCCGTCGCCCACACTCCGGAGAAGCGAAATCAGGTTGGTCAGGTTCCAGGTGTCATGGTAGCACAGCCTGGGATCCCAGTTCCGCCCGTGGTTAGGGCAGCAGCATCTGAGGAGGAACAACTTAGACTCGAGAGGTACAAGAAGTACCACCCTCCTACCTTCAGTGGATTGGCGACAGATGATGCCTAGGGTTTCCTGGAGGAGTGTCACCGCATTCTTTGTACTATGGGTATTGTGGAGACGAGCGGGATTGCTTTCGTTACGTTCCAGCTCAGGGTAGCGGCTTATCAGTGGTGGCGGGCATATGAGTTGGGTAGCCCGCCCGAGTCAACTTCACTCACATGGGATCAGTTTTCAAAGATGTTCTTGAGTGATTTTGTACCTCAGTCCCTCCGAGATGCATGGCACGCGGAGTTTGAGCGGTTGTGCCAGGGCACTATGTCAATATCAGAGTATGCCGTCAGGTTCAGTGATTTAGCCAGGCATGCACCTACTTTGGTTACTACAATTAGAGAGCGTGTTCACAGATTCATTGAGGGCCTCAGGCGTGATATTAGGTTTAGCATGGCTCGTGAGTTAGAGTTGGACGTTTCATTTCAGCAGGTGGTAGGGATTGCTCGCAGAGTTGAGGGCATGTTGGATCATTAGAGAGACCACAGGCGGGACTACGATAAAGATGTTAGATGAGGTTAGGAGAGAGAGGGCAGAGAGGTGAGGAGGCCTCGTGGGCCGGAGAGATTTACTGGTCCTTATTACGGAGGCAGGGTACGACACGGTAGAGGTTTTGTTGGTCAACCAGTTCAATTTGCATTACCGGCTTCGCATGGAGTTTCAGGTACTCATGGGTCTCTAAGTACTCGTACCACATAGTTTCCACAGCCACGTCAGCAGAGAGGTTGTTTTGAGTGTGAAGATATCAGCCACATGGTGAAATATTGTCCCAGGCTCCGGGCAGATGTGTTACAGCAGGATATTCAGGTGAGTGGAGGGCGCCCAAGAGGGGAGGCTCGACCCATTGATGTTTTTCGTATAGTAGGCTGGAGGCCATTGTGCCAAATGTTATAATGAAGGTACGTTTTGATTTGTTACAGATAGGCACCATTTGTAATTCATTAGAGCTCTGCTGGTCGGGACGAGTTCCCTCATTGTTGTTTTGTTTATGAGTGAGTTTCATGCTTTGCACTCAATTTGTGTTTGCTCCTGTTGGGAGTTTCTATGGGTAGTAGCCCGTGTCTATCGTTATTTTATTCATCATTAATAGTGGTGAGACTAGAAGTGAGTCCCTGTTGTTCATCATGGTGAGATTTCTATGATTTTTCCTAAGTATCTTGTCTACGAGCTGTGATTCGATACTCCATTTAGATGTGAGTTAAGTGAGCATTATGATTTTGTTAGCCGAAATGAGTTAGTGGGAGGCTTCAATTGGTATGATATACATTCGACATGTGATATAGAGTTGAGGGCGAGACCCTCGTGATCTTTTGTGATTTGATATGGTTGTACCGGGCTGAGTACCGCGGTGGAAGTTATATCAGAATGGGATCCTTGTGATTTGTTCATATGCCTTGTTTCTTCCTTGCTATATTTCTTTTGTAGGACAGTTTTGATAGAGAATTGTGCGTATGGGCTTGTTTGATAGCTCCTTTATATGTATCTATTTTCATATTCAGTTATTTCGTTATGTGCTTCTTTAGTTTAGCTTGCGGGATGTGTGCCCGGTGGTATTAGTTGTGGCTTGGTGGTTCAGGTGTCTAATAATGAAGTCTTCATGTTTGTTGCATCATTATTAGTGTTATGGGGCTTGGAAACAGATTTCTTTCAGATGTGGGGCTAACTTCCAATGCTGAATTGATGTCGGGCGGCTATTGTGATCAAAAGTGTTATTCGAGCCTCTGTGTAGTGTGCTATATTATGTGGTTTTACCTTGTGGGTGTAGGCATGAGTTGATGTAGCTGGTTGAGAGTGATACCGGATATGGATATAGAATCGGGTCTTTTGGAAATGAGTAGAAGGTGAGAAATTGAGGTATGAGGCTTATCGGTAGTAATAGAAAAGCTAAATTGCGGTTGTGGTGGTGTCGTCAGTCTTATGTTGATTGGGGTGACGTGGGATCATCCGCAGGTCTGTGTTGGAAGTGCGCAATCAGTGATTGGATGAGTTCGAGGTGAATCTCGGCACGTTAGAGGACGAACTTCTGTTTAAAAGGGGGAGAATGTAACGACCCGACCGGTCGTTTTGAGAAATTAAGCTTCGTTTGGTGGAATAAGGTCTTGAACGGCTTCACTTTTTGTATATCAACCTGCGTGCATGGTTGGATTCAATTACCGGATAATTCGGAGTCGAATTGGAAGGAAAAATTTCTATTTTTGAAGCTTAAGTGATGGAAGTTGACCCAGAGGTTTGACTTTTGAGTAAAAGGCCTCAGAATGAGTTTTGGGTGATGTCAACTGCTTCTTATGATGATTTTGGACTTAGGCGCACGTCCGGAATTGGTTTTGGGGGTCCGTAGAGTAATTTGAGGCAATTCGGCGGAAGTTAGAATTTTAGCAATTTCGGCCGATAAGTGAAAATTTGATATCGGGCTCGGAATGGGATTCTGAAAGTGGCTTTAGGTCTGTAGTGTCATTTGTGACCGTGTGTCAAATTTTAGGTCATTCGGACTAGTTTTGATGTGTTTTGGCATAGGTTGTGGATTTTGGAAATTTTATAGTTCATAGGCTTGAATCCATGCATAATTGGCGATTTTGATGTTTTGTGAAGTGGTTGGAAAGCTCGACTAAGTTCGTATGGAGTTAAAGGATTGGTTGGTATGTTTGGTCGAAGTTTCTGGGGCCTCGAGTGTGTTTTGGGTGGTTAACGGATTTGTTTTGGGAATTTAGAGTGTTGACTTGCTGGTGTTTGAAGTTCTGGTGTTTTTCCGCACCTACGGATGGGTAGCCGCAGGTGCGAGATCGCAGGCGCGTAAGGGAATCTCGCAGATGCAGAATTTGGGAAGCCAGGCCTGAGGCGCAGGTGCAAGGTTTTGGTCGCACCTGCGAGCCTGCAGGTGCGTGACCTTGAGCGCAGGTGCGAAGATGTGGGATTTAGTGATTTCCGCAGGTGCGACTGGTTGAACCACAGGTGCGGAATGCGCAGGTGTGAGAAATGTCCGCAGGTGCGAGGATTGCTGGGCACAAAAGGGGACAGAATTGAGGGTTGTTCATTTTCACTCCATTTTTTATTTTGAGCTCGGGAGAAGGAGATTCATTGGCGGATTTTCAGAGGAATCTTGTGGGTAATGATTTCTTACTCGAATTTGGTTTTGTTTCATTAATCTATTGTGGTTTTCCTTATTCTATCAAGGAAATTGAGAGTAAAAGTTTGGAAATAGGAGGAAAAGTTTCCCAATTGAAAATCCGAGATTTGAGTGAGATTTTGACGTCGGTTTTTGATGATTTTTGTTCGAGTGTTCTCATAATAGAGTGGGAGTTCATAATTTGTAAATTTTACCCGATTCCGAGACATGGGCCCGGGGTACTTTTTGGGAAATTTTCCTAATTTCGTGTCTTAGCTTCGAATTTATTAGTTAAACTAGTTGCTTGTAGTATTATTTACACGATGCTATTGATTTGATTAGATTTGGGCCATTGGGAGCTGGATACCCGTGGAAAGAACATGATTTCAAGTTTGATTTGAGCGGTTGAGGTAAGTATCTTGCCTAACCTTGTGTGGGGGAATTACCCCTTAGGATTTAAGTCTTCTATATTGATTGTAGTCCGTGTACGCGAGGTGACGAGTGCATGGTCGGACTTATTTGTGGAAATTTGACCCTTTAGGAATCTTAGATCCTTATATTCGCCGAGTATGAATTTTCCTTAGCATGACTGAATTTCCTAATTTCTAGTGTCATCTTTATTTTCTTAAATGTGGAAGTTCTTACTTTTCGATTTATTCCTATTGCCTATTTGACTCCTAATTGACATATCTGAAAATTTTATTTCCTTTTTACTATTATGCTATGTCTTCTTAACTGTTTATCTCTAATTTTAATTATCTTCATCTCATTCTAGAATAGTTTGGTCTTGACTGAGGTTATGATTATTTTCACGTGCTTGTCCCTAAATGAAATTGTCGAATACCCTTGAAACTACAGACCTTAAAGGAAGTTTGGATAGACTATACCTTAGTTGACTTCCCCGTAAATAGAGTTATCGGATTTGTGTTGATTTCTTGTTGTTACCCCGTGTAATTAGGTGCGGATGTCACATGTTATTTTCCTTCCTTATTGAGTGATTATTAATATGCCTAGCTCTCCTTATTATGTTTATTTCTCGTGAACTAGTTTTGCCTATCTTGTGATCGAAGATTATTGAGTTGATGTATTATTTGTATCTTGAACTGTTACCATTGTTGTTGTTGTACTGGTTGTGGTGATGCACGAGGTTTCTGCCGTGCGATTGTTGATATGGGGATTTGCACGAGGTTTCTGCCATGCCGTGTTTACTATTGATATTGCACATGTGGCGTGACAAGGTGCGAACATATTTATGCACGTGTGGCGAAACAAGGCGGGCATATACTTTACTATTGCACACGTGGCGTGACAAGGTGGGTTATGTCAGGGATTGGATGTGATACTTGTGTTGGCCTGGGGGCATTCCTTGTTATTGATATTGTGTACTGGAACACTTACCGTGTGAGTTCATTCGTGTGGAAACTTATGAGATGAAAATGTACGTGTCGCCCCTTTTGTTTTCCTTATGTCTATTTGTTGTTGAAATCATGGTAGGACACATGCACTAGCATACACGTAGTTAAGTACTACTAATGGATTCAGGACTCCTTGTTGTTGTCAAGTATAGATACTCTTGTTGTGCTTACCGTATGGGTGGTAATGACCCAATTGGCACGTGAGTCGTCCATGCAGTTAGTACTCGAATGAGGGTGCAAGATGCCAAGTGTTAGGGTTCGAATATTAGGACCCGAAAATGGTGATTTGTCTGAGGTTCGGAACCTCATGGAGATGACTTGTGTTACTTCATGGTCTTTCCGCTGATATTTATTGTTTTCATTCTATATCGAATTCACTGTCTCGTTAGCTATATTGCTTATCCTTTATGTGTATATCATCATTTCCCCGATTCCTATATTGATACTTGTTCAGTTTTATTAGACCAGTGGGTGTCTTGACTAGTCTTCGTCACTACTCCACCGAGGTTAGTCTTGATACTTACTGGGCACCGCTGTGGTGTGCTCATACTACTCTTCTGTACATTTTTTTGTGCAGATTCCAGGTTTTCGCATAGCCGGCTGATTGATTGTCAGTAGTGCGGTTGCTGTTGTGGAGACTCAAGGTAAAACCGCTTCAGCGTTTGCAGTTTCGGAGTCACCATCTTATATTTTTGTTTGCACTGTTGTACTTATTTCTTAACAGTGGTATTTTTAGGAGTTTTAGTGTAAATTCTTAAAAGATTATGACTTGTACTTCCGAGTTGTGGGAATATACAATGTGTACAGGATCACTTGCTTCAGAAAAATATTAGATTTTATTCATCATTATTGATTATTCCATGAATATTAGGTTTATCTAGTCCTTGAGACTAGGTGCCATCACGATACCCAGCGGAGGGAGATTTGGGTCGTGACAAATTTGTAATTTGGTGTTGTACCTGTTATAAACATCGTTCCATGTCGTAGTTGGGAACTCTCTCAAGCTCTCTTTGAGTCTCCTAGTGGTTTCAGAGCTTTTATCGTTCAAATTACTTGCAAAGGCCATAGATGCCCAATTGTCAGGTACTCTTGGTAGAAGCATCCTTTCACGTTGAAACCTGTCTACGAATTCACGAAGCAACTCCGTATCTCCCTATTTTATTTTGAATATGTCTTCCATTCTCTTTTCCACTTTTTGTGCACCAAAATGTGCTTTTATAAATAAATCTACAAGCTCAGCAAAAGAATCAATAGAATTTTCGGGCAACTGAGAATACCATGTTAATGCTCATTTGGTGAGTGTCTCTCCAAACTTTTTGACCAACATGAATTCAATTTCTTGCTTAGTCAGGTCATTTCCTTTTACTCCTATGGTGAAAGCAGTAACATGATCATGTGGATCACTTGTCCTATCGTACTTTGGTACGTCAGGCATTTTGAATTTCTTGGGAATTGGTAAAGGTGTTGCACTTGTCTTCCAGGGTTGTTGAGAGTATTTATCAATTTCAATGCCCTTGATGACATGTGGTACTCCATGAATTTGCTCGATGCGATCGTTTTGTTCCTTCACCTGCTTCTACAAGGTTAGTATTAAAGATTGTAAATCTGAATTATTAGACATACATGGTCTTCCTCCAAGTGATTCATTTAGAGTGCGTCTACTTCCTGAATTTGCTAGTCCAGATTGTGGATTTTCTACAGTCGCGGTGTTGTTTGGAGGAGGCGTGGGTGACACAGTTGGTAGCCCCCTCATGAAAGCTTGAAGAGCTTCACTTACATATTCACTAACAAACTGCTTCACAGAGTCTTGTTCTCATGTTTGCTCTTTTTCATTTTGATCATTGTTGTGAGTTGTAGATCTTTCTGGGGAGTTGTGTTATATCTCATTTTAACCGGGTCAAATTAGAGTATAGCATTGGTAATTCTGAGGTTTAATTAATAAGAGAGTCGCCACCTAATTAATTCTAAGGTGAATTAGGACACCTATTTACTAAATAATATAAAGTTAACTCTGTTTTTACGGTCTGCTTAACCTTAAAATTATGGGTAAGGGTTCTAATTAATCCTATAGGGAAGGTTATTAAGGCACCCTATATGATCCGTTAATTACGGTTAACCGGTTAAACTTAGATTAATTAAGCGGTAAAGTATATGATATGAGTACATCATGTAAGTATTTTATGAGTATCTAAAGAAAATGGTTTGTAATAACTAAATATGCGCATGTTAGTTAAAACAGTAATTTGTAAAAAATGACTCCCCCATAAGTTGAAATTTGAAAAGCAAGTAGACCATATTAGTCAAGTCGTCCTTATACTCGCAGCTGGGAGTCAATATTTGGAATTATTAAATGATTAAAATGAGACAAGTTAGCCAGTAGATAAATAAGACGAGTTGCTAATCTCTATTTGAAAAATAACTTGTATAATAACATTATTTTTGTTAGAAAAGAGGTATAGACTTACTTGGCAAAAATGTAGCTTCAAAGATACATATAATAATTGGAATCGAAAAGATAGACTAAAGATAGTTTTGCATATGCACTTTCAGCAGTACTTAGCTTATCTTTTGAACCCGTTTTACTTCTTATAAAGAAAGTGTTTGATATAATATTAAGCTTACCAGAAAATAAATATTCTACTAGCAAATAAGTGAAAAGGTTATTCGATTACTGATTTTAGATCCCTTACTCTAACTACCATACCCAATGTAATATAAGCACTCGAGCAAAGAACCTAATTGATTAAACTCAAACTCGTGATAAAACTCAAATACACAAGTAAATTAACAATCACAAAAGTCAGATAAAATAAATGACAAATGAATTAAAAGAATAAGGATGCCATAGGCGCCCCCAAACGTTTCACTTATTTTTCTTGCTATCCGACGTATCTATAGAAATGTGGGATGTGATGACTCCATGCTCGGTTGAGAAGAGTCTTGCATTAAGACTCCACATATTTGCTCGAGTGTATATGTAAAGAGAAGACAAAAGAAGAATTAGGCAAATTGTTCACACTTATACGTAAAGGATTAATTCATAAAATGAACCAAACAATCATAGTATCATATCGAAAGATAGTATAATATCAATCTTTAGAAAGAACAAGCACATGACGTTAAAAACTAATTCATCTCAAGATCTAATCCAAAACTATCAAGCTACTCCCTTAATGTAAAAAACAAAAATTAAGGAGTTTGCGCAATACTAATTAATACTCTTCCTTCAATCAGATATGTTTCTTATTTCAACAAGGAATAAGTAGAGTCCTTATTCCATCTTAGAAAAATAACACAACGTACGACCTGTAAAAAAAAAAAAAATAGTTTCTAGCATTTTAACGTCAACTCGATATGGATTGAACTCAGGAGTCCTATACACATGCTTTTTATTGTTCCTTTTGCATATTCAAGAAAACCATAGATTAAACTTGAAAGTCACATTGCTAAGTTATTCAGGTTAAATGTTCCATTCATTACCACTTATAGACATGATTTTTGGTTCATTACGGAACTCCTATTCAAACAACAGCTTGAAAATAGTAAGAAGACATATAGACATGGTTATAGACATTATAATACACAATTTAATATTAAGCAAAAGAGTCTTAAAAATTTCATAGAATCATCTAAACATATGGATAGCTAATATCCACCAGCATAATTTCTAAGGCATCGTACAAAGAAAGCAGGCCTATAATCATGATTTTAAATTTGTATTTTGCTATGTAGAAAATACATGCTAGACAAAAGATCTCCTCCAAAAGAAAAAGTTTAACCTCTTGATTAGCATACTAAAGATATACATCCTAATCCCAACACTATTCTAGATCAGATATTATAGACATCATTACTATATATTAGAAGTAACAGTTGAGGTGGGACGAACATGGAACTATATAATTGTACGAAAAGCTATTCTAGTTGTCCTAAAAGTTGGGATAATACATCTCCAAATCGTGAATCGATTTGTGCCTCTCTATTGGAACACATGTACAACACTATTGTCAAACATTTTCTTCTCCATGAAACACGTGTACTGTATCTTTAGACATTAGGAATAACCAACTTGGTTAAATCCGAATTCATTCTTTCCCCTCTTGCTTTCCTAATTTTGCTCTGATTTTATTCTTTTGAGTTCTTATTATGTTGTAACGATTCGGCCGGTTGTTTTGTGAGATTAGCCTCGTTTTCCCCATTTTCGCTTTATCATATGTTTTTTAGCCTATTTATGTTGTGTTGGGTCGGTTGGTTTGGGTTCAGAGTGGTCGTGGTGAGAACTGAGACACTCAATCTCTTAAATTGGCTTAATAGTTGGAAAAGTCAACTGGGAGTTGACTTATTGGTAAACGACCTCGGAATGTAGATTTTATGGCTCGGACAGTTTCGTTAGGTGATTTGGGACTTAGGAGTGTATTCAGAATGAAGTTTTGATGTTCGGCGTAGAATTAGGCATGAATTGACGAAAGTTAGTTTTTGGCGATTTCCGATCGGCAGGAGAAAATAAGCTATCGGGGTCAAAATAGAATTTCAGAAGTTGGGGCAGGTTCGTAATGTCATTTTGGATATGTGCGCAAATTTTCAGGTCGATCGGATGTGTTTTGGATGGTTTCGGCATCCTTGGGGAAATTTAGAAGTTTCAAAGTTCATAGGCTTGAATTTGATGTGATTTTGGTGTTTTTGCATTGGTTTTGGTGTTTCGAAGGCTCGCCTAAGTTCGAATGAGGTTATGAGATGTGTTGGTATGTTTGGTTGGGGCCCCGAGGGGCTCGGGATTGATTTCGGATTGATAACGGAGGTTTGGACTTAAGAATTTGCAGCAAAGTTGCTGCTGGTGTCATTTTACTGGTGTGGCCGCACCTGCGGATGGGGAGCCACAGGTGCGGGCCTGCAGAAGCGAAAGGGAATCTACAGATGCGGAATTTGGGCAGCTCAGGTGGGACCGCACCTGCGAAGTCGCAGGTGCGAAATGTGGATTTTTAGTGGAATTGCGCAGGTGCACACCTGGGACTGCAGGCGCGGGTCCGCAGGTACGAAGAATGGGCCGCAGGTGCGGATTAACTGGGCAGGAAGTATAAATAGGTGCCTCCACGAAATTTTGGCATTTTTCTTCATTTTTGCATGCAGGTTGAGCCAATTTGGGGGCAATTTGAAGGAGGATTTCGAGAGTCTTCAGGGGAGGTAAGTTTCTCGGACTATAAACTCGATTCTATGTTATTATGTGACGGATTAGGCTTGGAATTTGTGGATTAAACGGCATAATTGGGGATTTAGGGCTTGAGAAATTGAGACTTGTAATTAAGGAATTTAGGAGTTGTTTGAGGTCGGATTTTGCTGCATTTTATATGTGTAGACTCGGGAGGGGATAAGGATTCTTGTGACGCGATTTTTATCGAATTTTGAGACGTGGGCCCGGGGCTCGGTTTTAGCCAATTTAGGGAATTTTGCTTAAAATTGATAGTTTTCGGTTGGGTTTTGTTCCTTTAGCGTATATTGATGATGTTAATCTGGTTTTGGTTAGATTCGAAGCAATCGGGAGTCGATTCGAGGGGTAACAGCATCGGGGATTAGTATTTTGGCCCGGTGGAAGTAAGTAATGGCTATAAATCTTGTCCTGAGGGTATGAAACCCCGAACTTCGTATTTCTCACTATTATTAGAGTGGCGCACACGCCGGATGACGACTGTGTGGCGTGCACTGATTTCTGGATTTGGACTTGGTCCTCTCCGTGGCAACTATTGAGCTGTGTATTTTACTCTAAACCATATGTTAAATTGTGTTCTAAAACTATTGCTATATTTGGGTTGTAAGCCATATTTGGTGCCTCGTGCCGACTTGTTTAGACCCCTTGGGGGCTTTTTACTGTTATTTTCCTCACTGTGTTGACTTATGATTTACACTCAGTCATGTTATATTTAACTGATTTCGAAACTCAACCTTATTTACACTATTTTGAGTTATAAAATGATGTTTTGGGTTGAGTACCCCATTTACTGATACGCCCGAGGGGCTTTTGAGAGTTGCTGACTGAATGAGGCCGAGGGCCTGATTGTGAGGATATGACATGCCACGAGGTGGCTTAATATTAGCGCTTGGGCTGAAGGAGCCCCTCCGGAGTCTGTACACACCCCCAGTGAGCGCAAGTACCTATTGAGTGCTAGTGTCGAGTGCCGAGTGATGAGTGATTGGGAGGCATGAGTGACAGTGAAGTTGCCCGAGGGGCTGATACTGAGTGATTGTGAGGTATGCTGAGTGATATTCTGCCCGAGGGGTGATTTATGATTCATGTTTTGGCATGAGGGGCTACTTATGATTTATTTCATTTTTCACTAAATTCTTCGGGTATTTTTATTTCTGAAATTGTTGGAAAATACATTTTTCAAAGGATTTTTTCTGAAGTTGGCTTTTAAGGCATGTTGATTTCATATATATATATATATATATATATATATATATATATATATATATATATATATATATATATATATAGATATACTGTTGGAAAAAAAAAGGCTATGCTTATTGTGAATTGCTGATTTGATTTTATGAGTTTCTTACTGCTTAGACTTGAATTATTTTCATTATTACTGAGTTGGCGTACTCATATTACTCCCTGCACCCTTGTGTGCAGATACAGGTGTTGATACCGAGCGTTAGCTATCTATTTTCCGTGCGGAGCCGGAGTCGGGACATAGAGGTAGTTGTTCAGTGTCCGCAGCATCTCTGTTTTCCCTTCTTATTTTGTACCTAGTTCTTCGTTCCGAGGTTTTGTATTATAATTGTAGAATTTTTGGTATATTCCTTAGATGCTCATGACATGTTGACCCTGGATCTTGGGGATGGTTTTAGACTGTTTAATTGTTTGTTTTGCTTAATAGATTCAGTAAATTATATGTATTTATGAAATGTGGGAAATGAGTTGGAAATTTTGGAAAGAAACTATAAATATGTGATTGTTGGCTAGCCTAGTTCCACGATAGGCGCCATCACGGCTGGTTTAGAATTTGGGGTCGTGACAAGTTAGTATCAGAGCCTAGGTTGCATAGGACTCAACGGTCATGAGCAGGTTTAGTAGAGTCTCGCGGATCGGTACGGAGACGTCTGTACTTATCTTCGAGAGGCTGCGGAACCCTTAGGAACAATCTCATTTTTCTTGAATTCTGTCGTGCTATTTTATTGATTCTGGAAATCTAAGCTTCTTTTGTTTCATTCTCTCACAGATGGTGAGGACTCGCGCTACTGATCAGGGTGATCAGCCACCAGCTAGACCAGCGAGAGGTCGAGGTCGAGGTCGAGGTCGCGGTCGAGGCTGTAGTAGAGGTAGAGGGCCAGCCCGTGCAGCAGCCAGGGCAGTACCAGTTGAACCCCCTACCATTCAGGATCAGATTCCTGCCGCAGATGCTCTAGCGGGACAGGCTCAGGCACCGGCAGTGCCTATTGTTATTCCGGGTCTTCAGGAGACCTTGGCTCAGATCTTGACTGTATGTACGACACTTGCTCAGGCAGTTGCCGCTACTTCTCAGGCCGGGGGAAGGCAGTCAGACTCCAGTTGCCCAGACACATGAGCAGGTTACTCAGGGCCATCAGACACCGGGGGCGGTTCCAGCCCCGTCGGTTGCTCCAGTTTGGGACTTCGTGGTTCCGGTTATGCCATAGGACGAGCAGTGTAGACTGGAGAGATTTAGTAGACTTCAGACTCCGACATTCAGTGGTGCTGAGGGCGAGGATGCCCAGGGTTTTCTGGATAAGTGTCAGAGGATGTTGCGTACTACGAGGATTCTGGAGACTAGTGGGGTCTCGTTTGCTACTTTTCAATTTTCTAGTGCTGCTTTCACTTGGTGGGAGTCTTTCGAGAGGCGTAGGCCTGTTGGTTTAGCACCCCTCACCTGGAAGTAGTTCTCCACTATCTTCTTGGAGAAGTATGTACTCCAGTCTCACAGGGAGGAGCAGCGCAGGCATTTTGAGCAGCTGTGCCTGGGGGATCTATCAGTGACGCAGTATGAGATGCATTTTTCAAAGTTGGCTCGTCATGCCACCGAGTTGGTTCCTACTGATAGGGAGAGGATTAGGAGGTTCGTGGATGCCTCACTTATCAGCTCCGCCTTTTTATGACTCGAGAGAGAGTATCAGATGCTACCTTCAAGCAGGTTGTTGATATTGCTCGAGATATTGAGTCGGTTTACCGCTAGGAGCGGGAGGAGATGAAGGCCAAGAGGCCTTGTGGATCAGGTGGTTCTAGTGGTTCTCCTTCCAGGGGCAGTTTCAGCATGGTAGAGGTCGTTCATTCAGGCCTCCTCAGTCAGTCCGCCTAGCCTATAGTGGTGCATCTTCGGGGCATGGTCCCCGCAGTTCTCAGCCAGGCCGTTCTTTATTCGGTTCCCTTCCAGCTCTGAGTGCATCTTGAGCACCACCAGTTCAAGGTTCCTCTATGCATGATTCTTCTAGTGGCCATTCTGGTGCTAGGTGTTTCTATCAGTCCTCGTCTCCAGCTCCAGGGAGTTGCTTTGAGTGAGGAGAGTTTGGGCACATGTGGAGGCAGTGTCCCTATCGTTCTGGTGGTTATTCTCAGCAGAGAGGCCAGCCCTCGACTTCAGCTCCAGTTACTTCACCACCCGCCCAGACAGCCAGGGGTGGTAGTCAGTCAGCTAGAGGCCACCCTAGAGGGGGAGGTCGAGCAGGTGGAGGTCAGGCCCGTATGTATGCGTTTCCAGCCAGGCCAGATGTTATGGCCTCCGATGTAGTTATCGCAGGTATTATCTCAGTCTATCGCCGAGACACTTTGACTTTATTTGACCCTGGTTCTACATATTCTTATGTCTCGTCATATTTTGCCCATTTCCTGGATCGTAAGTCTTTAGTTATGTCTGCTCATGTGTCGACTCCGGTGGGTGATACTATTATTGTGGACCGTGTGTATCGGTCGTGTGTGATATCTATTGGGGGTCTGGAGACCCGAGTGGACCTGTTGTTACTCAGCATGGTCGATTTTTATGTGATATTGGGCATGGATTGGTTATCTACGTGTCATGTTGTTCTTGATTTTCACGCTAAGACCGTGACCTTAACTATCCCAGGATTTTCGAGGGTTGAGTGGAGAGCTTCTTCTGAGTATGTACCTAGCAGGGTGATTTCCTACCTGAAGGCTCAGCGTATGGTTGAAAAGGGGTGTTTATTGTATTTGGCCTTTGTGAGGGATGTCAGTGGTGAGACTCTCGCTATTGATTTGGTTCCTGTGGTCCGTGATTTTTTGGACGTGTTTCCTGCAGACCTACCAGGCATGCCACCTGACAGGAACATTGACTTTGGTATTGACCTGGTGCCAGGCACTCAGCCTATTTCTATCCCACCTTATTGTATGGCGCCAGCGGAGCTAAAGGAATTAAAGGAGCAGCTTCAGGAATTCCTAGATAAGGGGTTCATTCGGCCTAGTGTGTCACCTTGGGGTGTACCGGTGTTGTTTATGAAGAAGAAGGATAGTTCTATGCATATGTGTATTGATTATCGGCAGCTGAACAGGGTTATGGTGAAGAACCGGTATCCCTTGACTCGTATTGATGACTTGTTTGATCAGTCGCAGGGTGCCAGGGTGTTTACCAAGATTGACTTGTGTTCCGGCTATCATCAGTTGAAGATTCGGGGGCCAGACATTCTGAAGACTGCTTTCAGGACTAGATATGGTCATTATGAGTTTTTGGTTATGTCATTCGGGCTGACCAATACCCCAGCAGCCTTTATGCACTTGATGCACAGTGTATTACGGCCTTATCTGGATTCTTTCGTCGTCATGTTTATTGACGATATCTTGGTGTATTCCCAATCTCGGGAGGATCATGAGCAGCATTTGAGAGTTGTGCTTCAAACCTTGAGGGAGAAGAGATTGGATGCAAAATTTATGAAGTATGAGTTCTAGCTTGACTCAGTAGCGTTCTTAGGGCACGTGGTGTCCAGTGAGGGTATTCAGGTCAATCCAAAGAAGATAGAGGCGGTGTAGAGCTGGCCTAGACCGTCATCAGCTACCGAGATTCGCAGTTTCCTTTGTTTGGCAGGGTACTACCGTCGTTTTGTAGAGGGAAATTCATCCATTGCAGCACCTATGACCAGGCTGACCCAAAAGGTTGCTCAGTTCAGGTGGACTGAGGAGTGTGAGGAGAGCTTTCAGAAGCTCAAGTCAGCTTTGACTACAGCTCCGGTGTTGGTTTTGCCTACGGGTTCAGGTTCTTATATAATTTACTGTGACGCCTCGAGAGTTGGCCTTGGAGCACTTTTGATGCAGGACGGTAGGGTGATTGCCTACGCGTCCAGATAGTTGAAGGTGCACGAGAAGAATTATCCAGTGCACGATCTTGAACTAGCAGCTATTGTCCACGCCTTGAAGATTTGGCTTCTTATTTGTATGGAGTGCATTGTGAGATTTTCACTGATCACCATAGTTTGCAGCATCTACTTAAGCAGAAGGATCTAAATTCGCGCCAGAGGAGATGGTTGGAGCTTCTCAAGGATTATGATCTCACTTTTCTATATCATCCAGGGAAGGCCATTGTAGTGGCTGATGCCCTGAGTCGTAGAGCAAAGAGTTTGGGGAGCCTAGCCTACCTTCCAGCAGCAGAGCGACCTGTAGCACTTGATGTTCAGGCTTTGGCGGGTCAGTTGGTGAGATTGGATATATCAGAGCCCCCGCGAGTATTGGCTTGTGTAGCCTCCAGGTCTTCTCTTTATGATCAGATTAGAGCACGCCAGTATGATGATCCACACTTGCTCGTTCTTCGGGATAGGGCCCGTCGCGGTGACGCCATGGATGTGGTTATTGGTGATTATGGGGTCATGAGGGTGCAGGTCCGGATCTGCGTGCCCAATTTGGATGGACTTCGAGATTTGATTCTAGCTGAGACCCATAGTTCGTAGTATTCCATCCATCCGGGTGCCGCAACGTTGTATCAGGATCTGAGATAGCATTATTGGTGGAGACGGATGAAGAGGGATATTGTTGAGTTCGTGGCTCGGTGTCTCAACTGTCAGCAGGCCAAGTATGAGCACTAGAGGCCGGGTGGATTGCTTTAGAGATTAGATATTCCGGAGTGGAAGTGGGAGCGAATCACCATGGACTTTGTAGTTGGGCTCCCACGGACTTCGAGGAGGTTTGATGCTATATGGGTTATCGTGGATCGACTGACCAAGTCCGCGCACTTCATTCCTGTTGGTACTACTTATTCTTCGGAGCGGTTAGCTGAGATTTACATTAGGGAGATTGTCTGATTGCATGGGATTCCAGTTTCTATCATTTCTGACAGAGGTACTCAGTTCACATCTCAGTTTTGGAGGGCCGTGCAGAGGGAGTTAGGTACTCAGGTCGAGTTGAGCATAGTGTTTCATCCTCAGACCGACGGGCAGTCAGACGTACTATTCAGATTTTGGAGGATATGGTGCGTGCCTATGTCATTGATTTTGGGGGTTCATGGGACCAGTTTCTGCCACTCGCGGAGTTTGCATATAATAATAGTTATCAGTTGAGTATCCAGATGGTTCCGTATGAAGATTTATATGGTAGGAGGTGCAAATCTCTGGTTGGTTGGTTTGAGCCGAGCGAGGCTAGGATATTGGGCACAGATTTGGTTTAGGATGTGTTAGGTAAGGTGAAGTTGATTCAGGAGTGGCTTCGCACGGCGCAGTCTAGGCAAAAGAGTTATGCGGACCGGAAGGTCCGAGATGTGTCTTTCATGGTTGGGGGTAAGGTGCTGCTGAAGGTGTCACCCATGAAGGGTGTTATGAGGTTCAGGAAGAGGGGAAAGCTGAGTCCCCGGTTCATTGGGACATTTGAGGTGCTTCATAGGATTGGGAAGGTGGCTTATAGACTTTCCTTGTCTCCCAGCTTATCAAGTATTCATCTGGTGTTCCATGTTTCGACGCTCTGGAAGTATGTTGCTGACCCGTCTCATGTTTTGGACTTCAGCACGGTTCAGCTCGTGGGTGATATGTCATATGAGGTAGAGCCAGTGGCTATTTTGGATCGTCAGGTCAGAAAGCTGAGGTCTAAGGTTATAGCTTAAGTGAAGGTTCAGTGGAGAGGGCAGCCGGTAGAGGATTCCACCTGGGAGACCTAGCAGGAGGTGCGGAGCAGATATCTCACTTATTCGATACTCCAGGTATGTTTCTAGACCCGTTCGAGGACGCACGTTTGTTTAAGAGGGGGAGGATGTAACGACCCGGCCGGTCATTCCGTGAGATTATTCTTGTTTCCACTTTATCATATGTTTCTTAGCCTATTTATGTTGTGTTAGGTCGGTGGTTCGGGTTCGGAGTGTTCGTGGTGAGAACTGAGACACTCAGTCTCTTAAATTGGCTTAATAGTTGGAAAAGTCAATTGGGAGTTGACTTATTGATAAACTACCTCGGAATGTAGATTTTATGGCTCGGCCAGCTTCTTTAGGTTATTTGGGACTTAGGAGTGTGTTCAGAATGAAGTTTTGATGTCCGGTGTAGAATTAGGCATGAATTGGCGAAAGTTAGTTTTTGGCGATTTTCGATCGGCAGGGGAAAATAGGTTATCGGGGTCGGAATGGAATTTTGAAAGTTGGATCAGGTTCGTAATATCATTTTGGATATGTGCGCAAATTTTCAGTTCAATCGGATGTGTTTTGGATGGTTTCGGCATCCTTGGAAAAATTTAGAAGTTTCAAAGTTCATAGGCTTGAATTTGATGTGATTTTGGTGTTTTTGCATTGTTTTTGGTGTTTCGAAGGCTCGACTAAGTTTGAATGAGGTTATGGGATGTGTTGGTATGTTTGGTTGGAGCCCCGAGGGGCTCGGGATTGATTTCGGATGGTTAACGGAGGCTTGGACTTAGGAATTTGCAGCAAAGTGTTGCTCGTGTCATTTTACTGGTGTAGCCGCACCTGCGGATGGGGAGCCGCAGGTGCTGGCCCGTAAAAGCAGAAAAGAATCCGCAGATGCAGAATTTGGGCAGCTCAGTGTGGGACTGCAGATGCGGACGTGGGAACGCACTTGCGAAGTCGCAGGTGCGGAAAAGGATGAGACCTTACCTTTTTTTCCAGGCCTGTTCGGACATACGGTTCCCGCGGAAGATCAAGTTGGTGAGCCGTGTGATGGGAAGCGAATACAATTCCCCGCCCGATAAGACTGATCATGCCTCGTAGGTGCGGAATGTGGACTTTTAGTAGAATTGCGCAGGTGCTCACCTAGGACCGCAGGTGCGAAGAATAGGCTACAGGTGCGGATTAACTGGGCAGGAAGTATAAATAGGTGCCTCCGCAAAATTTTGGAATTTTTCTTCATTTTTGCATGCGGGTTGAGCCAATTTGGGGGAAATTTGAAGGAGGATTTCGAGAGTCTTCAGTGGAGGTAAGTTTCTCGGACTATAAACTCGATTATATGTTATTATGTGATGGATTAGGCTTGGAATTTGTGGATTAAATGGCATAAATTGAGGGTTTAGGGCTTGGGAAATTGAGACTTATAATTAAGGAATTTAGGAGTTGTTTGTGGTCGGATTTTGATGCATTTTGTATGTGTAGACTTGGGAAGGGATAAGGATTCTTGTGACGCGATTTTTATCGAATTTCGAGACGTGGTCTGGAGGCTCGGGTTTTGCCAAATTCGGGAATTGTGCTTAAAATTGATCGCTTTCGGTTGGGTTTTGTTCCTTTAGCGTATATTGATGATGTTAATCTGGTTTTGTTAGATTCGAGGTAATCGGGAGCCGATTCGAGGGGCAAGAGCATCGCGGATTAGTAGTTTGGCTCGGTGGAGGTAAGTAATGGCTATAAATCTTGTCCTGAGGGTATGAAACCCCGGACTTCGTATTTCTCACTATTATTAGAGTGGCACACACGCCGGATGACGAGTGTGTGGAGTGCACTGATTTCTGGATTTGGACTTGGTCCTCTCTGTGGCAACTATTGAGCTGCATATTTTACTCTAAACCATATGTTAAATTGTGTTCTAAAACTATTGCTATATTTGGGTTGTAAGCCATGTTTGGGGCCTCGTGCCGACTTGTTTATACCCCTTGGGGACTTTTTACTGCTATTTTCCTCACTGTGTTGACTTATGATTTACACTCAGTCATGTTATATTTAACTGATTTCGAAACTCAGCCTTATTTACACTATTTTGAGCTATAAAATGATGTTTTGGGTCGAGTACCCCATTTTACTGATACGCCCGAGGGGCTTTTGAGAGTTGTTGACTGAGTGAGGCCGAGCGCCTGATTGTGAGGATATGATATACCACAAGGTGGCTTGATATTAGCGCTTGGGCTCAAGGAGCCCCTCCGGAGTCTGTACACACCCCTAGTGAGCGCAGGTACCTACTGAGTGCGAGTGCCGAGCGACGAGTGATTGGGAGGCATGAGTGACAGTGAGGGTGCCCGAGGGGCTGATACTGAGTGACTGTGAGGTATGCTGAGGGATGTTCTGCCCGAGGGGCAATTTATGATTCATGTTTTTGCCCGAGGGGCTAATTATGATTTATTTCATTTTTCACTAAATTCTTCGGGTATTTTTATTTCCGAAATTGTTGGAAAATACCTTTTTCAAAGGATTTTTCTGAAGTTGGCTTTTAAGGCATGTTTATTTCATATATATATGTATATACTGTTGGAAAGAAAGGCTATGCTTATTGTGAACTGATGATTTGATTTTATGAGTTTCTTACTGCTTAGACTTGAATTATTTTCATTACTACTGACTTGGCGTACTCACATTACTCCCTGCACCCCTGTGTGCAGATACAGGTGCTGATACCGAGCGTTAGCCATCTATTTTCCGTGCGGAGCCGGAGTTGGGACATAGAGGTAGATGTTTAGCGTCCGCAACATCTCTGTTTTCCCTTATTATTTTGTACCTAGTTCTTCGATCCGAGGTTTGTATTATAATAGTAGAATTTTTGGTATATTCCTTAGCTGCTCATGACATGTTGTTCGGATCTTGGGGATGGTTTTAGACTATTTAACTGTTTGTTTTGCTTAATATATTCAGTAAATTATATATGTTTATGAAATGTGAGAAATGAGTTGGAAATTTTGGAAAGAAACTATAAATATGTGATTGTTGGCTAGCCTAGTTCCACGATAGGCGTCATCACGGCCGGTTTAAAATTTGGGGTCGTGACATATGTTGCTCTCTTGATTCATCAAGATTCAGGCCGACTCCGACGAGTGTGTGTTGGATATTGCAAAGTATTACTTTATTTTTACTGGTCTAACCACAATCAATTGGGTATATCTTTAGTCTTTTGGATGTAATTTTTGCTAGAATTTTGCACAGATGTCAATAATTGTAAACCATAATTCTTTGTTGTCTTTGATTTGTATTTTGGTCCTACTGATGCGACACCACTAGGTGAGTATATATATTTAGATTCATCTTCATGCTCTATATTTTCTTACAGATTACTTGTTATCACAATACTCTAAAGACTTGACCATACCCAAAGCATGTTATACGCACTCATGTTCACATACTATTTAAAACAGTGAATCCTTAACTTAAACTTATAGGTACGGTATCTATTAAGCGAATATTAAAATCATGCTTTCTATATAGTAAATTATATCTCACAATTTTCAGCAAAGAAATAAACATTTCATATCCATAAAAAGTGGGAGTAAGGATTTAAGGGGCCACTAACCTTTTTGTGTGCAGGAACTGGGGCGCGCGTCAAGCTGATCACCGGACTCCGGCTTCGAACTGGACTCGAGCTTGAAACCACGAACTTTGCACGCTCCGAAAAGTGCAAACAAAATACCTCTACTGGAGCCAAGAGAAATAGAGGCGACGCAACCAAAGATTTTTTAGAGTATTTTTGAAGGGTAAAGTTGTTTCAAAAATAGGGGAGATGTCGTCCTTTTTTCAAGTCGTCTGAAATTTTCACCAACACTCCTATTTATAGGAGGACGAGCTAGGGTTCTTCTAGGGTTATTTGGGCGGGATTCTTGAAAGACTAGAGTTTCAAACGGCTAAAGATCCATTTGAAAATGGCGTGCAGCGGAAAGAAAAAGGACGATATGGGCAGGAGAAGCAGGGATTTGGTTGCCTAAATGGTGAAATCTTGGAGGAAACAAAAAGAGAACCTTTTGTTTACCTTTGTCAACTTCATTGTAAATGGCAAATGAATTTTGAACTCTTCATCCAAATTGCTTTGAGTTTGCAGAGAATTTCCTTAGAATGGCCATACAAATTTCTGATTATAAGATGTGGGAGTAAAATTTTGCTAAGAAAATAGAAGGAGCCAAAGCTCTTCTTCCATGGCAGAGAGAAAGACGCTATTTTCTTTGCAATAGGGGAAAGAGATGGAACCCTAATCTAACTTTGATTTTTATTCTAGAAAGAAATCCAACCATTGGATTAGATGAATCTAATGGTCGAGATTAATCCAAATGTAAGTAAGTGAAATAATAAAATAAATAAGTGCTAGCATTTATTTTGGGAATTCTCTAGAAGATAGGAGAAATGATCTTGACCATTAATTTAAAATGGACTTAATCTGATGAATCCATATGGCAAGATGGGGTCAAAGTGTGGAGGAATGAGGAAGGTATGTGTTAGGTGTGTGTTTTTGGTTGTTGAGAGCCTAGGTGTTGCTGACATGGATCTTATGTGGTGCCTACATGGAGGTAGAATAGAGTAGATGGGCTGGTAGGTATGGGCCTCCGATTTGGGCTATTTTTGTGGCATGGTTGGTTGAGTTATAGGGTCTAGAAATCTGAAAATGTGTTATAAGAATTGGCCCCATTTTAAATAAAATTGAATTGTAACGACCCGACGGATCATTTTGCGTTATCGAACTTCGCTCCCCAAAATGAAACTTCCCATAGCGGCTTATTATGATTTATGACTTGCGGGGACTGGTGGTCCGGGATTCGGAGGTGTTTAGAGTGCTATAGAAACATTTGGTTCCTTAAGGTTGGCCTTTAAGGCCAAGTTTGACTTCGGTCAACATTTTAGGTAAATGACTTCGGAATCGAGTTTCGTCGGTTCCGGTAGCTTCGTATGATGATTTTGGACCTGGGCGTATGTTCGGAATCGGTTTCTGATGACCCGAGAGCATTTCGATGCCCAATATTGAAATAAGAAGTTTCTTAAGTTCCTATTGTGGTTTGGGATGTGTATTTGTGTTATCGAAGTCCGAACGGAATTATGAAGCTGGGAATAGTTCTGTTATTTCATTTATGACTTGCCGGCAAAATTTGGTGTCATTCCGAGTAGTATAGGTTGGTTCAGCGCATTGTTAGCGAAGTCAAGAAAACTTAAGTTCCTAAGTTTGGTTCTAGGGGTTTTGAGGTGTGATTTTGAGTTTTAGCATTATTTTTTGTGTTGTGAAGGCTCTAGCGAGTCCGTATTATAATTTATGACTTATTGGTATATTTGGAAGGGGGCTCGGGTGGGCCCAGGTGCCTCCCGGACACCGCACGAGGCCAAAAACCAGCAGAAATAGCTGCTGGTGCACCTATTCTGGTGTTGACCGCAGGAGCGGCTGCCCAGTCGCAGGTGCGGGACCGCTCCTGCGGTCCCAGCCTCGCAGGTGCAACCCCCAGCGGGCAGGCTATTTCTCTCAGGTGCGGACAAAGTTCCGCAGGAGCGGAGCCGCAGGTACGGTCTCCACTCCGCAGGTGCGGGCCTAGGCTTCCTTGTCCGTTTCCGTCGGTGCGAGACCGCAGGTGCGGTCCTCGAGCCGCGGGTGCAGAAACACTGTCAGACAGTGTGTTTCTTAAATACGGGATTCTTCATTATTTTCTTCACTCTTTCCTCTATTAAACACTTTGAGAGCTTGGAAAAAGGACTCCACGACCCAACCCCTAGAAGGTAAGTAAATTTCATCTCAACACTTGTTAATGCATGAATTCCTAGTTGAATTTAATCACCTAATTAATGAAAAAATCAAAAATTGGGTAGTAACCTAGGGATTTCGATAATTTGAGAATTTACCCGTGAATTAGCCATGAAATCAAGTAAAAATCGTTTATTAATGATCCTTAGGCAATGGGTGAGTATTCCCTTTGAGAATTTTTGGAATCCGAGCATGCGGGCTTGGGGTTGGATTGTAGAATTTCTTCAAGAATGGTGAATTTGGCCAAGGAATAGGAGAATTTCATGCTTTGAATATAAATTGATATATTTGTATAACATTTGGCTAGTTTCGAGTCTGTGGGTTTCAAGTTCGGAGTTTCGAGCGCATTCTTGACCCGGGGAGTAGGTGCGATGCGAGGTGAGTCTCCTTTCTAACCTTGTAAGGGGGAATTGTCCCCTTAGGTGATTTAAAGGCTATATGTGATAATTGTGGGGCCTACGTACGTACAAAGTGACGAGAGTCCATACGTAGCGGCTATTACTGTTATGTCCGGGTAGTTAGGCCCACATCATGCCTTGTATTTTTACTTGATATGAAATATATGCTTAATAAATTAAATGCTACATGTTGCTTACTTCCCTGAGGTCGTGCAAAATTTGAGAAACTTGTAAGGAATTGTTCACTGAAAAGTAATTTAAAAAGGAATAATGTGTGTGCATGTGACCGCTTCGCAATTTACATTTCGCGAGCGGAGTGTGATTTCCCCTACTCTTATGGGAACGGGCCATACGCCACGGCGGATTGAGAGATGCACTTTTGGTACGAGCCGTTCGATCCTCGGCAGTGCATAGAGAGGATTGAGAGATGCACTTTTGGTACGAGCCGTTCGATCCTCGGCAGTGCATAGAGAGGATTGAGAGATGCACTTTTGGTACGGGTCGTTCGATCCTCGGCAGTGCATAAATGTGAGTGATTATTAGAGAGGTGCACTTATTGTTCGGGCCGTTCGACCCTCAGCAGTGCACGCATGAATATCTTATGACTCCGGCCGGTTGTCCTTACCCTGCATGCGTATGATTTAATTGTTACTAAATTCATGGATATTGATTTGACAGATATTTGGGGGAAAGTGAAGTGGTAATTGTTTTATTCACTCCCAGTACTTTCTTGGATTTCAGTACCTTACATATATATTTGTTGCTTCACTGCCTTTACATGCCTACCGTTTCTATTATATTCTGTTAGATTATATCGTTGGACCTTAGTGAGTGTCATGTCGACCTCTTGTCACTACCTCTTCGAGGTTATGCGGGATACTCACTCGGTAAATATATATTTATGTACTCATGCTACGCTTCTGTACTTAATTGTACAGGTTTTGAGGCTGGTGCATCTGGTTGTCAGACCGGAGCTTGACTTGATATTAGACGGACCTGACTTCACGGTGAGCTTCTTTTCTCCTGGCGATCTCCAGCAGCACCATGTGGTTTTCTTTTGCTTATTTCCCGTCTATTTCCTTCAGACAGTGGGACTGTATATTATATCTTTTGTATATTCTGTTAGTATGCCCGTAGGACTTGTGACACTAGTTCCTAGCACACACGTGATAGTTGTTATGGATTTCGTGTTTGTACATATATTGGCTCACGCCTCTTCATGACTTTTTTTATTAAAACCGGCTATTTATCCTTGTCGAATCATGTTTTAAGTTTCTAAAAACTGACTATATTTTAAAGTGTTTAATCTAATAAGAAGGAACCTTTAGTAAATTGAGAGTCGGCTTTCCCGACCCCGCTGTTGGGCGCCATCACGACCTAAGTTAGGATTTTGGGTCGTGACAACATGGTATCAAAGCACTAGGTTCACGTAAGTCTCGCGAGTCACGGGCAAACCCAGTAGAGTCTTGTGGATCGGTACGGAGACGTCTGTACTAATCTTCAAGAGGCTATAGGGTGTTAGGAAATCTCTCTGTGTTCTTATTCTATCGTGCAATCGATGATTTACTAAATTCATTCTTCTATTCTCTCACAGATGGTGAGGATGCGTGCATCTGATGTTCCAAACCCGGGAAGGGCCGCTACCCCCGCTGTCCGAGGCTGCAGTAGAGGTTAGGGGAGGGCACCGACCCGCGGTAGAGGACTAGGGCGTCCCAGAGCTATTCTGGTTCCGCCACCAGAGGACCCTATTATAAAGGATCAGGACGAGGTGCCTCCAGCAGATTCTGCACCAGTAGACTTCATGACGGCGCAAGGCTTCCAGGCAGTCATGGGCCGTATAATGAGATTTATGGACACTATGTCCCAGGCTGGTTTATTTCCAGCAGGTCCTGCCACTTCTCAGGCGGGAAGGGGAGTCCAGACCCCTAGTGTCTAGGCTGTAGGATAGACGGCAGCATTACATAATACCCCGGATACACTACCCGTGGGTGGGGTCCAGCCTGTTCCAGCAGCACCTGAGCCCAGACCATCTGCGACGGCGATCCGCAGAAGTTATTGGATAGATGGACCCGATTGCACCCTCCAGTATTTGGGGGTGAGCGAGGCGAGGACGCCCAGGATTTTGTGGATAGGTGCAGGGACAGACTGAACAACATGAGGATACTAGAGTCCCACGGAGTGGATTTCACTACCTTTCAGTTGGAGGGCAGAGCTCGTAGGTGGTGGCAGTCCTATATTCTCAGCAGACTAGCAGATTCTACTCCTGTCACTTGGGATCAGTTCACGTGGATGTTTCTGGATAGATATATCCCACCCTCTGAGAGGGAAGAACTGTGGTATCAGTTTGAGCGGCTAGAGCAGGGGCAGATGTCAGTGACAGATTATGAGGCCAGATTTTCAGAGTTGTCTCGCTATGCACTCATGATACTACCTACTGATGCAAAGAGGGTGCGGAGATTTGTGGCTGGATTACATCCAGGTATTAGGGTCACCATGGCCCGAGAGGTGGAGATGGGTACTACTTATCAGCTTGTGGTAGAGATTGCTCGCATGATCGAGGGATACCGGTCGAGGAGCAGGGAGCAGGGGAAGCAGGATAAGAGGGCTAGATTCTCTGGAGATTCAGAGGTGCCCCAGCTAGGGTCAGGGTCAGTATAGCAGTGGTCAGTCCAGCAGGCCCTTATATTCAGCACCTCCACCACCTCCCCGAGGTGTTCCAGCGAGGCCTCTTTTCAGCGCCATGCCAGAGCATTCCTACCGTCCTCCAACCATTCAGAGTTCACACAGTAGTTATCCCAATCATCTGAGATCCTCCGACCCTTACTTCAGTGCTATGCCAGAGGGCTCTCATCGCCCTCACGCCATTCAGTGTTCTTCTTCAGGGCAGTAGACTATGCTACCTGGGAGTTGTTACGAGTGTGGAGATCTAGGTCATATGAGGAGGCAGTGTCCCAGGTTTCGGGGCAAGGTCGTACAGCAGGGTTATCAGCCGATGGGTCTGGCACCAATAGTCCGGCCACCTAGAGGTGGAGGATAGGTCGGCAGGGGTCGTCCTATAGGTAGAGGCCAGTCAGGGGGAGGTCAGGCAGCTCCTGTTCACTCGGGTGGAGCTCAGTCTTCCGGTACTCCAGCCAGATTCTATGCCATTATGGCCAGATCAGATGCAATGGCCTCAGATGCCGTGATCACAGGTACTATTACAGTATGTGGTAGAGAGGCATCGATGTTATTTGATCCAGGGTCCATTTATTCCTATGTTTCAGTCCTATTTGCTCATTTTCTGGATGTCCCTCGTGAGTCCTTGGGTTCTCTTATTTATGTGTCCACTCCCGTGGGTGATTCTGTGGTTGTAGACCAGATTTGTTGGTCCTGTGTGATTTCATTTTGTCGGTTCGAGACTCGAGCGGATCTCTTATTGCTCGACATGGATGATTTCGAGATTATTTTAGGCATGGATTGGCTATCTCCTTATCATGTCGTGCTAGATTTCCATGCCAAGACAGTTACTTTAGCCATGCTCGAGTCGCCTAGGCTGGAGTGGAGAGGTTCCTCAGTTTGTGCAGACAGTCGGGTTATTTCATTCTTGAAGGCTCGACATATGGTCGAGAAGGGTTGTCTGGCCTATTTTGCTTATGTGCGGGACACCACCGCTGAGTCTCCGACGATTGATTCCGTGCCAGTGGTTCGAGAGTTTGCTGATGTATTTCCTTCAGACCTTCCAGGCATGCCTCCGGACCGTGATATTGATTTAGCTTGAAGCACCCAGCCTATATCTATTCCTCCGTACCGTATGACTCCGAAAGAGTTGAAGGAGTTGAAGCAGCATTTTGAGGAGTTGTTAGCTAAGGGGTTCATCAGACCGAGTGTATCGCCGTGGGGTGCTCCAGTTCTATTTGTGAAGAAGAAGGATGGGTCTATGCGGATGTGTATTGATTACCGCCAGTTCAACAAGGTTACCATTAAGAAAGTATCCTTTTCCGCACATCGATGATTTGTTTGACCAGCTGCAAGGTGCTCGTGTGTTTTATAAGATTTATTTGAGATCGGGATATCATCAGTTGAAGATTCGGGCTTCAGATGTTCCGAAGACTGCTTTTTGTACGAGATATGGCCATTATGAGTTCCTGGTGATGTCATTTGGCTTGTCTAATGCCCCAGCAGCATTCATGGACTTGANCATTTGAGAGTTGTGCTCCAGACTTTGCGAGAACAGAAGCTATATGCTAAGTTCTCCAAGTGTGAGTTCTGGTTGGATTCCATGGCATTTTTGGGGAATGTGGTATCCGGAGAGGGTATCAAGGTTGATCCTCAGAAGATCGAGGTAGTTCAGAGTTGGCCGCGTCCTACTTCAGCTATAGAGATCAGGAGCTTTTTGGGTCTAGCAGACTATTATTGCCGATTTGTGGAGGGGTTCTCTTCTATTGCAGCTCCATTGACTAGATTGACTCAGAATAATGCCCCGTTCAGATGGTCCGATGAGTGTGAGGTGAGCTTTCAGAAGCTCAAGTCAGCATTAACCTCAGCACCAGTTCTAGTATTGCATTCCGGTTCTGGGATGTACATAGTGTATTGAGACACTTCACACGTTGGTTTGGGATGTGTGTTGATGCAGGAAGGGAGAGTTATTGCTTATGCTTCACGCCAGCTGAAGGTTCATGAGAAGAATTACCCTGTGCACAATTTGGAGTTGGCAGCAACTGTTCATGCTCTTAAGATTTGGAGGCACTACTTGTATGGGGTGTCCTGTGAAGTTTATACAGACCACCGTAGCTTGCAACACTTGTTCAAACAGAAGGATCTTAATTTGAGGCAGCGCAGATGGCTTGAGTTGTTGAAGAATTATGATATCACCATTATTTATCACCCGGGAAAGGCAAATGTGGTAGCAGATGCTTTGAGCGGGAAGGCGGAGAGTATGGGTAGCTTGGCTTATATTGCAGCAGAGGAGAGACCTCTAGCCTTGGACATTCAGTCCTTGGCAAATCTCCTGGTGATATTAGACCTTTCAGAGCCTCGTGGAGTTTTAGCACATGTGGTTGCTCAGTCTTCGTTATTGGGGGAGATTAAGGCCCGGTAGTTCTATGATCCGTGCTTAGCAGAGCTTTGGGAGATAGTGGTTCAGGGTAGGGCCAAGGTGGTTACTATTGGCGAGGATGGTGTTCTGAGACTTCAGGGCTGCTTATGTGTTCCTAATGTTGATGGCCTGAGGGAGAGGATTCTAGAAGAGGCACATAGTTCTCGGTATTCTGTTCATCCTGGTGCTATGAAGATGTATCGTGACTTGAAGCAGCATTACTGGTGGAGGCGGATGAAGAAGGACATTGTGGAGTATGTGACTAGGTGTCTTAATTGCTAGCAGGTGAAGTATGAGCACCAGAGGCCAGGAGGCCTATTTCAGCAGATACCCATTCCTGAGTGGAAATGGGAGCGCATCACTATGGACTTCATGGTTGGGTTGCCTCGGAATTTGCAAAAGGTTGACGCAATTTGGGTCATTGTGGATAGGTTGACCAAATCGGTGCCTTTTATTCCAGTAGCTACTACTTATACTTCTGAGAGGTTAGCCCAGATCTACATTCGGGAGATAGTCCGGTTGCACGGTGTGCCGGTGTCCATTATATCAGATCGAGGTCCTCCGTTCACCTCACATTTCTGGAGAGCATTGCATAGTGAGATGGGCACCCATATAGATCTCAGCACAGCATTTCACCCTCAGACTGATGGCCAGTCGGAGCATACAGTTCAAATATTGGAGGACATGCTCAGGGAATGTGTGATTGACTTCGGAGGTCAGTGGGACCAGTTCTTGCCTTTGGCCGAGTTCGCTTACAATAATAGTTATCAGACCAGCATCGAGATGGAACCATTTGAGGCTTTATATGGTCGGCGATGTCGTTCTCCTATCGGGTGGTTTGAGCCTAGCGAGGCTAAGTTATATGGCACCGACCTGGTGAGGGATGCTTTGGATAAAGTGAATTTGATTCAGGAGAGTCTCCACACAGCACAATACAGACAGAAGAGTTACGTGGATCAGAGGGCGTGTAATGTATCATTTATGGAGGGAGATAGGGTCATGTTGAAAGTCTCGCCTATGAAAGGTATTATGAGGTTTGGGAAGAAGGGCAAGCTAAGCCCAAGGTTTATAGGTCCCTTCGAGGTGTTGAGGCGAGTTGGGGAGGTTGCTTATGAGCTAGCCTTGCCTCCCAGTTTATCAGGAGTTCATCCAATTTTTCACGTATCCATGCTCCGGAGGTACCACGTCGACTTCTCTCACGTGGTTGATTTCATAATTATCCAGTTGGGTGAGAGGTTGGGCTATGAGGAGGAGCCAGTTGCTATTATTGATAGACAAGACCGCCAGTTGAGGTCCAAGAGAGTTTTTGCTGTAAAGTTCCAATGAAGGGCCAACCAGTTGAGGAGGCAACCTGGGAGTCCGAGGAGGGCATGCAGAGCAGATATCCACACTTATTCAGCACTTCAGGTATGATTCTTGACCCGTTCGAGGATGACTGTTGGTTTAAGAGGTGGAGAATGTAACGGCCCGACCGGTCGTTTTACGTTATCGGACCCCGCTTCCCTATATGAAACTTCCCATAGCGGCTTATAATGATTTATGAGTTGCGGGGACTGGTGGTCCGGGATTCGAAGGTGTTTAGAGTGCTATAGGAACATTTGGTTCCTTAAGGTTGGCCTTTAAGGCCAAGTTTGACTTCGGTCAACATTTTGGGTAAACGACCTCGGAATTGAGTTTCATCGGTCTCGGGTAGCTTTGTATGATGATTTCGGACCTGGGCGTATGTTCGGAATGCATTTCTGATGACCCGGGAGCGTTTCGGCGCCCAATATTAAAATAAGAAGTTCCTTTCCTATTGTGGTTTGGGACATGTTTTTGTGTTATCGAGGTCCGAACGGAAATTTGAGGCCGGGAATAGTTCCGTTATGTCATTTATGACTTGCCTACAAAAATTGGTGACATTCTGAGTAGTATAGGTCGGTTCGACACGTTGTAAGCGAAGTCAAGAAAACTTAAAGTTCCTAAGTTTGGTTCTAGGGGTTTTGAGGTGTGCTTTTGAGTTTTAGCATTGTTTTGGGTGTTCTGAAGGCTCGAGCGAGTCCGTATTATGATTTGGGACTTGTTGGTATATTTGAACAGGGGCTCGAGTGGGCCCAGGTGCCTCCCGGACACCACACGAGGCTAAAAACCAGCTGAAATAGCTGCTGGTGCACCTGTTCTAGTGTTGACCGCAAATGCGGTTGCCCAGTCGCAGGTGGGGGACCGCTCCTGCTATCCCAGCCTCGCAGGTGCGACCCCCAACGGGCAGACCATTTCTCGCAGGAGCGGAGCCGCTGGTGCGGTCTCCACTCCGCAAGTGCGGGACCAGGCTTCCTCGTCCATTTCCACAGGTGCGAGCCTTTGCTCGCAGGTGTGACCGTAGGTGCGGTCCTCGAGTGCGGAAACACTGTCAGACAGTGTGTTTCTTAAATACGGGATTCTTCATCGTTTTCTTCACTCTTTCCTCCATTAAACACTTTGAGAGCTTGGGAAAAGGACTCCACGACCCAACCCTTAGAAGGTAAGTAAATTTCATCTCAACACTTGTTAATGCATGAATTCCTAGTTGAATTTAATCACCTAATTAGTGAAAAAATCAAGAACTTGGTAGTAACATAGGGCTTTCGATAATTTGAGAATTTACCTGTGAGTTAGCTATGAAATCAAGTAAACATCGTTTATTAATGATCCTTAGGCTATGGGTGAGTATTCCCTTCGAGAATTTTGGAATCCGAGCATGCGGGCCCGGGGTTGGATTGTAGAATTTCTTCAAGAATGGTGAATTTGGATAATTAATAGGAGAATTCCATGCTTTGAATATAAATTGATATATTTGTATAACATTTGGCTAGTTTCGAGTCCGTAGGTGTCGAGTTTGGAGTTTTGGGAGCATTCTTGACCCGGGGAGTAGGTGCGACGCGAGGTGAGTCTCCTTTCTAATAAGTGGGAATTTTCCCCCTAGGTGATTTAAATGCTATATGTGATAATTGTGGGGGCTATGTACGTACAAAGTGACGAGAGTCTGTACGTAGCGGCTATTACTGTTATGTCCGGGTAGTTAGGCCCACATCATGCCTTGTGTTTTTACTTGATATGAACTATATGCTTAATAAATTAAATGCTACATGTTGCTTACTTCCCTGAGGTCGTGCAAAATTTGAGAATCTTTTAAGGAATTGTTCACTGCAAAGTAATTTAAAAAGGAATAATGTGTGTGCATGTGACCGCTTCGCAATTTACATTCCGCGAGCGGAGTGTGATTTTTCCCCCACTCTTATGGGAATGGACCGTACGCCACGGCGGATTGAGAGATGCACTTTTGGTACGGGCCGTTCGATCCTCGCCAGTGCATAGAGAGGATTGAGAGATGCACTTTTGGTACGGGCCGTTCGATCCTCGTCAGTGCATAGATGTGAGTGATTTGTGGAGAGGTGCACTTATGGTTCGGGTCGTTCGACCCTCGGCAGTGCACGGACATGACTATCTTATGAGTCCGACCGGTTGTCCTTACCCTGCTTGCGTATGATTTAATTGTTACTAAATTCATGGATATTGATTTGACAGATATTTAGGGGAAAGTGAAGTGGTAATTGTTTTATTCATTCCCAGTACTTTCTTGGATTTCAGTACCTTACATATATATTTGTTGCCTCACTGCCTTTACATGCCTACCGTTTCTGTTATATTCTGTTAAATTATATCGTTGGACCTTAGTGAGTGACATGTCGACCTCTCGTCACTACCTCTTCGAGGTTAGGCGGGATACTCACTGGGTACATATATATTTATGTACTCATGCTACGCTTCTGTACTTAATTGTACAGGTTCTGAGGCTGGTGCATCTGGTTGTCGGACCGGAGCCTGACTTGATATTAGACGGACCTGACTTCACGGTGAGTTGCTTTTCTCCTGGCGATCTCCGGCAGCACCATGGGGTTTTCTTTTGCTTATTTCCCGTCTATTTCCTTCAGACAGTGGGACCGTATTATATCTTTTGTATATTCTGTTAGTATGCCCGTAGGACTTGTGGCACTAGTTACTGGCACACACATGATAGTTGTTATGGATTTCAGGTTTGTACGTATATTGGCTCATGCCTCTTTATGAAAGTTTTTGATTAAAACTGGCTATTTATCCTTGTCGAATCATGTTTTAAGTTTCTAAAAACTGAGTATATTTCAAAGTGTTTAATCTAATAAGAAGGAACCTTTAGTAAATTGAGAGTCGGCTTGCCCGACCCCGTTGTTGGGTGCCATCACGACCTAAGTTAGGATTTTGGGTCGTGACAGAAATTTACCAAGATGATCCAATTTACATATAAAAGTCCTTTTCACTTTAAATTTTACTATGCTTCCATAATTCTAATAATTCATAATAAAATATATCATATTATATTGCTATAAAAATTAATATTTAGTATGTATGCATTTATATATAGAATAGGAAAATTATAATTGGTAAATAATGCTTGTATTAATTATTACGATGCATTAGCATTAATAATAATATGATGGTGATTAAGTAACTAAAATAATAATAACGATATACTACGATAAATAAATATGCTAAATTATATCAAGGCTAATAACTATATTTTATTTTATTTTAAATCTAGAAGCTAGAAAATATAAAAAATATTTTAGATTAAAAAAATGTAAAATATATTTAGTAAATTATTAAGAATTAGGAAGAATAGAGAACTTGATTAGGAAAAAGGAGGGCCAAAATTGGTCGTCAACAAGTTGTCCCATAAACCTCGTGGGGATCCCTGAGGCGATGGAACTGGGGTTCCAGTTGTTTGTTGGTTGTTGTCATTGTATTCTACATGATTCGATAAGGTTATTCGCGAAACAATAAAGATTATCAGATTCCCGGTAACGGAACCAATTTGTTTAACCAAAGAATTGAATTCTTAGTCAAAGCTATTTTAAGAAGTACTTGGGCTTCTGATAACCAAAGAGATTAGCTAATAATATTATTTAAACTTGTAAATAAGAAAGCAATAAGATAGCATAAAAGTAAGTATATTTCACTAGTGGTTCAAACGTGTGTATACAAGTGAGGTTTTACTCCCTTTTATAGGAAATTTCTTAATATAACGTCTACTCTTCTTAATGATTGAGCATTAATGACTAATAATATCATTAATGTAACGTTACAATTGGTAATCGTAACTGTTGCGTGAAGATTATGTAACGTTTAGCTCATTGATTGAAGACCTTTGAATCTGCCATTTATTCTGCCTTGGTTCATTCTGACCGTGTCTCTTCAACTCCTCAATTAGACTGGAGCTTCCGCTTCTAATTATCTCGTGGGTATTTTACCTCCTACCTCTTTGTTCTGTACCTCTTTCTAGCTTTCATCCAGTTGTCGCTCTTCCATTGCTCCACGTATATTGCTTTGTCATCCAAGATATTACACGTGTAGTGTCTATTTTTTACCAATACATATGTGTCCACACCTGTGGGAGATGCTATTATTGTAGATCGTGTTTATCATTCATGTGTGGTTACCATTGGGAGTCTTGAGACTAGTGTAGATCTTCTGCTTCTCGATATGGTAGATTTTGATGTTATCATGGGTATGGATTGGTTGTCACCTTATCACACTATATTGGATTGTCACACCAACATAGTGAACTTAGCCTTCCTAGGATCGCTTCGATTAGAGTGGAGAGGGACTCCTGGCCATTCCACCAGCAGTGTTATATCTTATATGAAGGCTCGGTGTATGGTCGAGAAGGGGTGTCTAACTTATTTGGCTTATGTCCTCGATTCTAGTGCGTAGGTTCCTTCCATGGATTCAGTACCAGGTGTCCGTGAGTTTCCAGAGGTGTTTCCTGCAGACCTGTCGAGGATGCCACCCGAAGGGATATTGACTTATGTATTGACTTGGTTCTGGGCACTCAGCCCATTTCTATTCCGACATACCGTATGGCCCCCCCAGAGTTGAAAGAATTGAAGGAGAAGTTGTAGGATTTGCATGATAAGGGCTTCATTAAATCTAGTGTCTCGCCCTGGGGTGCGTCTGTGTTGTTCATGAAGAAGAAGGATGGATCGATGAGGATGTGCATAGATTATCGGTAGTTGAACAAAGTCACCATCAAGAACAAGTATCCATTGCTGAGGATTGATGACTTATTTGATCAGTAACAGGTGCCAAAGTATTTTCGAAGATTGATTTGAGTTCTGGCTATCATTAGTTGAGGATTAGGGCATCTGATGTCCCTAAGGCAGCTTTTCGAACTCGGTACGGGCATTATGAGTTTCTAGTGATGTTCTTTGGGTTGACAAATGCCTCAGCAAAATTTATGGATTTGATGAACCGAGTGTTCAAGGCCTACTTGAACTCCTTTGTGCTAGTGTTTATTTATGATATCTTGATCTACTCCAGTAGTCGAGCGGAGCATGAGCAGCATCTTCGGATTTTACTTCAGACTCTAAGAGACAACCAGTTATATGCTAAGTTTTCAAAGTGCGAGTTTTGGTTTGATTCAGTCGGTGGGCATGTTGTACCAGCAGAGGACATCCAGGTAGACCCTAAGAAGATTGAGGCAGTTCAAAACTAGCCTAGACCCACTTAGCCACGGAGATCCGGAGTTTCTTGGGTTTGGCGGGTTATTACCGTCGGTTTGTGGAGGGGACTATCATCTATAGCAGCCCCATTGACTAGGTGGAACCAGAAGGGTGCCCCGTTCAGATGGTTAGACGAGTGTGAGGTGAGCTTTCAAAAGCTCAAGACTGCTTTGACTAAAGTGCTAGTGTTGTTGTTGTCCACAGGTTCAGGATCTTATACGATATATTGGTGATGCATCCCGTGTTGGGTGCGGTGCAGTATTGATGAAGTATGGTAGATTGTATATGCATCGCGGTAGTTGAAAGTTCATGAGAATAATTACCATGTCTGTGACTTAGAGTTGACAGCCATTGTCCATGCATTGAAGATTTGGAGGCACTATCTTTACGGCGTGTCATGTGAGGTTTTCACGGATCATCGGAGCCTACAATATTTGTTCAAGCAAAAGGATATCAATTTGAGATATATGAGGTAATTGGAGTTATTGAAAGACTATGATATAACTGATGCGAGACTAAATTGCATAGTTTAACATGTGATATACCTTACATTTTATGCGCATTAATGATAAAATTACACTTGTTATGTGCNTGATTGCTCGAGGACGAGCAAAGGTTTAAGTGTGGGGTCTTGATGCGAGACTAAATTGCATAGTTTAACATGTGATATACCTTACATTTTATGCGCATTAATGATAAAATTACACTTGTTATGTGCTTAATGGAGCTTATTTCATGTGTAGGTAAAGTGGAGATGGAAACGGAGCTAAAAGGATGCAAATACGTCGAAAAATACGCGAAAGGAGACACCCGGGCGATAGCCGGGCGACAGAGCCAAACAGCCAGCCCTACCTGGCGTTAGCCAGGCGTTAGGGCTGAAACGCCAGCCCTACCCTGGCGTTAGCCAGGCGTTAGGGCTGAAACGCCAGCCCTAGCCTGGCGTTAGCCAGGCCTTTGGGTCCAAACGCCAGGGTCCCCAGTTCGGCCAGAAATCGAGTTTTGACGGGTTTAAGTGTTTCCCAAGTGAAATAGACATCTCCTACACGGTTAGGGTTCACCCTAAACCTATAAATAGACTCCTAAAACACAATTACAGGGGGATTTTCGTGAATCAAAGTAGAGAAGAGAATAAAAGGAGAAAATCCCAGTGAAGTGCAAGAACATTGAGTTCTACATCTAGTCTTTCTTACTTTATATTTCAATTATGCAATTTCTTTTAGTTTTGTTTCTTCTAAACATGAGTAGCTAAGTTTTTAATCTAGGGTTTTGGTAGAACCCGTTGGGGATGAATTTCTTGTGATATTAATATATTTTGATTGATTATTCTCTATTTGTTCAACTACGTTCTTATTGTAGTTAATTGAATGGCCATCAATTAGCTGTGCCTATTTAGTATGTATCTACTTGAGAGAGAGTGCATATTTAGGTAATTGTTTGAACAACACCACTCCCAGAGTATAGACGAAAGTCATAACCGAGGGTTTAGAGGTTGGATTAGA
>ML405547.1:0-48592 GCA_005239525.1 Nicotiana knightiana | reverse complement strand
TTATATTCAAAAGTATTGAGAAAATTGATTAAACACTAGTTTAGTATTTTATAGACTCAATTGATACGTACAATTCTCTGTGGGATCGACTTTGGGTGTAATACCCCAGATTATATTTGCAGCGCCCGTTTAGTCTTTCTATAAGACATACTTGAGCGTGATAAATAACCATCTTGTATCATCTCGGGAAGGCCAATGTGGTGGCCGACACCTTGAGTAGAAAGGCAGAAAGTATGGTCAGCCTTACATACATTCCAGTCGGTGAGAGACCGCTTGCATCAGATGTTTAAGTTTTGGCCAATTAGTTTGTGAGGTTGGATATTTCGAAGCCTAGTCGTGTTGTAGCTTGTACAGTCGCTCGGTCTTCCTTGTTTGAGCGCATCGGGGAGCGGCAGTATGACAGACCCTCATTTACTGGTCCTTAGGGACACATTGCGGCACGGTGGTGCCAAGTAGGTTAGTGTTGGAGATGATGGAGTTTTAAGGATGCAAGGTCGTGTTTGTGTGCCTAATGTGGATGGAATTCGTGAGTTGATTCTTGAGGAGGCCTACAGTTTTTGGTTTTCTATTCATCTGGGCACCTCCAAGATGTATCAGGACTTGCGGCAGCATTATTGGTGGAGGAGAATGAAGAAGGACATAGTTGCATATGTAGCTCGGTGTCTAAATTGTCAACACGTAAAGTGTGAGCATCAGAGACCTGGTGTTTTGCTTCAGAAGTTAGAGATTCTGGAGTAGAAGTGGGAGCATATCACTATGGATTTTTTTGTTGGACTCCCATGGACTCAGGACAGGCTGACCAAGTCAGTGCACTTCATTCCTGTGGCAGTTACCTATTCTTTAGAGCGGTTGACAGAGATATACATCCGCCAGATCATTCGTCTTCACGGTGTGCTCGTGTCTATCATTTTCTGATCGAGGTACGCAGTTCACCTTGCACTTTTGGAGCGCAGTACATCGTGAGTTGGGCACACAGGTGGAGCAGAGCACAACATTTCATCCTCAGACCGACGGACAGTCCGAGCGCAGTTTTCAGATATTGGAGGATATGCTCCGCGCTTGGGTTATAAACTTCGGAGGTTCTTGGGATCAGTTCTTGCCGCTTGCGGAGTTTGCCTACAACAACAGCTACTAGTCAAGCATTCAGATGGCTCCCTACAATACCTTATACGGTAGGCGGTGCCGATCACCAGTTGGATGGTTCGAGCCAGGGGAGGCTCGGTTGTTGGGTACAGATTTAGTACAGGATGCCTTGGATAAGGTCAAGATTATTCAGGATCGACTTCGCGTAGCTCAGTCCAGGCAGAAGAGTTATGTCGACCGTAGAGTTCATGATGTTGCATGCATGGTCAGAGAGAGGGTGTTGCTCCGGGTATCACCCATGAAGGGTGTGATGAGGTTTGGAAAGAATGGCAAATTGAGCCCTAGATATATCAGGCCTTTTGAGATTCTTGAGAGAGTGGGAGATGTGGTTTATAGGCTTGCGTTGCCTCTGGGTTTATCAGCAGTTCATCTGGTGTTCCATGTGTCCATGCTCCGGAAGTATCACGGTGATCTGCCCTACGTGTTAGATTTCAGCTTTGTCCAATTGGACAAGTATTTGACTTATGAGGAGTCAGTGGTTATTCTAGCCCGGACGGTTCGCCAGTTGAGGTCGAAGAGTTATCCTTTAGTCCGAGTGCAGTAGAGAGGTCAGTCTGTCGAGGCAGCTACTTGGGAGTCCGAGTCAGATATGCGGAGTAGATATCCCTACCTTTTTCACCAGCCCAGGTACTTTTCTATGTCCGTTCAAGGACGAACGATTGTTTTAGAGGTGATGTGATGACCCGATAGGTCGTCTTATGTTTTAGAACCTAATTATGCTCTTTGAAGCCTTAAATACCTCATTTTAGTCTTCCAGAATTTGCGTGCACAGTTCGGGTGTTTTTCCGGAAAGCCTTTATGTTAAAAATTGAGAAAATATGAAATTTTTGCCCTAAAATCTATTTGAGTTAACTTCGATCCATGTTTTGAGAAAATGGACCGGGATTAGTCTTTTGACGATCCTAGTGGGTCCGTATCGTGATTTGGGACTTGGGCGTATGCCCGGAATCGAATTCGGAAGTCCCTAGCCCGGGTTATCTCACTTTGTTGAAATTTGAAAGTTAAAGGCTCAATGACTATCCAATGTTTGACATTTGGATACCGGATCTGTATTTTGGTTCCGAAATCTAGTATATGTTCAATACTACATTTATGAATTATTTGCCAAATTTGGTGAGAAACGGAGTTGGTTTGACGTGATTCGGACGTCCGGTTGTGAAATTAGAAGTTCATGAGTTTTCTTGAAAATTTCCTTCGATTTGATACTAAATTCATAGTTCTAGGTGTTACTTTGGCGATTTGATCACGTGACCAAGTTCTTATGATGTTTTTTGACTTATGTGCATATTTGGTTCAGAGCCCCGAGGGCTCGAGTGAGTTTCGGATAGGCTACAGAGTGAAATTGGACTTAGAAACATTGCTGGTGTATTTCAGTTCTGGTGCAGGCCTCTGATTCGCATTTGCGACCCCTGATGGGTTCGCATTTGTAATCAACTCATCATATTTGCGAAGAGTAGCTGGAGCACCTCAAGTTCGCATTTGCAAAGTGGGTCAGGGGGGTTCAGTGATCGCAATTGCGATCAAACGGTCACATTTGCGGAAGGTCAAAGTTCGCATTTGCAAACAAATCATCGCAAATGCGATGACAACGGGAATGGAAGGGACTTCGCATTTGCGATTGTTTCTCCAAATCATTGGTAAGTGATTCTAAACTAGTTTCTTTCAATATTTCATTGCATTTCCTAAGATTTCAACCTAAAACCTTGTGTTTCATGGTGGAAATTGGGGGTTTGGGTAGGATTAGGGATTTTTGTAAAACGGGATTTAGACCTCAAATTGAGGTCGGATTCCAAAACAAATTACATAACCGGGATCGGGGGTGAATGGGTAATTGAGTTTTGGTTCGATTCTCGGGATTGGACCAGCGGGCCCGGGGGTTGACTTTTGTTGACTTTTTCAATAATGACCTAAATTGAACCATTTGCAATCTTGGGTAGTTCTTAAGGCTTAATTTAAATCGTTTGGTTGGTAATTTGATAGATTCTATTGGTTCGGAGGCTTGTTTGAAAGGTAAGCTCTGGTTGAGCTTTGAATGGACTTTTGGAGCGAGGTAAGTGTCGTGGTTAACCTTGACCTAAGGGATTAGGACTTGTTTGTTTATTTTCTACATGTTTAGCTGTTGGGTACAACGTATATGTGAGGTGACGAGTACTTATGCGTGTTGGCCGGTTATAGCATGCAGGTGAGACTTGTTCCTTGTAATTATTGCTTTCCTTGATCATGTTATCCATACTTAGACTAGTTATTTGTTAAATTGATCGTTCTTACCGTGTTTATGGGCTTTTGTGATAATTGAGTATTGATTCCAAAGTTGAGATTGGTATTGTGGAACCATTATTCAAGTAGGGCTTGTTCTTATCTCCATGTTATTACTTGTTCATTGTTATGTGTTAAGGGAGAGTGTTAAAGCACGAAGGGTGATGTTGTGCCATATTGTGATTATTAAAGAAAGAAGGGTGATGTCGTGCCATATTGTGAGTGTTAAAGCACAAAGGGTGATGTCATGCCATATTGTGAGTGTTAATGTACGAAGGGTGATATTGTGTCATATTGTGAGTGTTAATACACGAAGGGTGATGTCGTGCCATGTTATGAGAGTTAATGTACGAAGGTGATGTCGTGACGTATCTATTTATTTATACTGAGAGTGAGAGTAAAAGCACGAAGGGTGATGTCGTGCAGTATCATTGTTTCATTGTGAGGTTGAGAGTAAAAGCACGAAGGGTGATGCCGTGCAATTTTCTTTGTTGTGCTTAATTGTTTTTACTGGTTACGGAAATATTGATTGTTTCGGGTTATCATTTTCCTTGTATCTCCTATATCTTGTACCCCCTTTTAGCATGTCCCCTTTCCAATAGTACATGTTTAGCTGTTATTGTTTTCATCTTGTACATATACTGTTATCTTGCACAGGTTTATTATGTGGGTGTCTTGTCATAGTCTCGTCACTACTTCATCGAGGTTAGGCTCAACACTTACGAGTACATGGGGTCGGTTGTACTCATACTACACTCTACACTTCTTGTGCATATTTCGGTATCGGCCCTAGCTGATCGTGAGTCTTAGTAGCTTGGACTTGCTTATTGGAGACTCAAGGTAGATCTGTTGGCGTCCGCACACCTTAGAGTCCCCTTCTATTTTCCCTATTTTACTGTTTCTTTTCGTTCAGAACAATTGTATTTCTTTCAGACTCTATTTGTAGAAAAATTTTAGAAGCTCGCGAGTTGTGACTCCAGATCCGAATTGTTTCAGATATTATGGGATTTATGTTATTCTGCATTTCAATTTCAGCTTCTATTTAGCTTAATTGATTTTGTTATTGAAATTGACTAAAATTGGCTTAAAGAATCCTCTAACATTGTCTTGCCTAGCAAGTGAAATGTTAGGCGCCTTCACAATCCTGAAGGTGGGAATTCCGGGTCGTAGCAATGGGAGCATTTCTGATTGCGACAAATTCTATTATTGTTCTTTCTTTTTTTTTAAGAAAAAGGAATTATCTTTAGGAATTTGTGGTATATATGTTGACAAATTTTTGTGTAGTTTAATCTGTGATATTTTCCATTTTAATTAGATTACCAATTATTATTTATCATAGCAATTTATAAAGAATTATAAATAATGTTATGGTTCGTTTGGTACGAGGGATAAGGGATATAATTAATCCCTAGATTAAATTTGAGATGAGTTTATCCATATTTGGTTGGGATAAAGTCGTGGTATAACTAATCCCGGGGTTAGTTATCCCGAGATGGGAATATTTTTTATTCCTGTGGGAGGATAGAATAATTAATCCCAGGATAATTAATTCTGAAATAATTAATCATGGGATAACTTGTTTCCCAACCAAACGTTCCTTTATTGTACAAAAATGCAGATAATATTTACACTACCATTGCATAAAACTTAAACTCTTATACATATTTTATAATGAGTTTGTAATGTCTAAAAACCTAAAGTTGCTTCCCTGCCACAAAGTAAAGAAGCAAATGGTTCTATATGTGCACAGATATCACAAACAGATACTTTGGGGTTGGGGATAGGGCATGCAGCATGCTTGCACTTGATATTTTTATTTATCTTCTATCATTTTGAAATGATTAAGTTGAACTTATAAAACATATATACATCGAAAAAGGGTCAAAATTGTCCTCGAACTATCGAAAATAGCTCAAATATATCCTCCGTTTGTTTTTGGTATCAAATTTGTCCTCGCCGTCTAAAAATTGGACCATTATTGCCCTAAAAATTAACGGCTGACACATCACCTTTTGGACATATTTAAATATTACACAAAAAGGATTAAAATTTCCCTCGAACTATCGAAAACAGCTCAATTATATCCTGCGTTTGTGGTTGGTACCTAATATGATAAAATTTCTTTCTCTATTTTTGTTCTTTGACTCATATAAGTGTTGCTCCTTCCAAATAATTAAAGCTACACCAATCTTATTATGAGAAATTTAGTTGGGCTATTCTTAAGATTCACAAATCTGTAAAAAGAAAATTAATATACTATACAAGAAATAAAATCCCAACTTTAATCACTTAAAATCAGAAATTTTATCACAAAAATGGTGGAGAACAACAATTGCATATTGCAGTACTCCCATGGCTAACTATCCAAGCTCATAGCTCAAAAAGGTCACAAATAAGTTGCAGGGATATATCCTTTTAAAAACAACTCTCATAAAAAACTCGAAAACCATTAGAATGAGACCTTGATTCATTTCTAGATCTAATTGATACCTTATTGATTTAGTATTGTCTAATCGAATTAGATTCGAATGAGATGTAAGACAAAGCATGTGTACATTTGCTTACTTTCAGATACCCTATACGAGGGGTATATAGTATTATCAATTTATTTTCAATCGTGGATACATATGTATCCTAAAGATACTGAAACGACTACCAATAAAATCCTCTAAAATACTATACCCTTCCACTTCCAGCCTTCATCAACAGAAAAGAAAAGAAGACCGAAGTCAAATAAGACCTAGACCCAAAACCTCATAAGAAGATACACTTTTTAGACACCACTTAATCATTCCCCTCCTCGCTGGCCTAGCTAGCAGGCCACGTGAAGTGCTTCATTGCGCCTTCACAAGAAATGCAGCAGCCCTCGCAGAAAAGGGTTCTTGCGGGTGGAGGAGGTTTTTTTTTGTCATGTTGTACCGGCATGTCAACATGATTATAATATTTAAATAGGTCCAAAAGCGGATGTGGCAACCGTTAGATTTTAGGGCAAGGACATATTTGGTACCAAACATAAACGGAGGATATAATTGACCTATTTTCGATAGTTTGAGGGTAATTTTGACCATTTTCTGTAATATTTAAGTATGTCCAAAAGTTGGGATGGCAACCGTTAGTTTTTAGGGCAATAATGGTCCAATTGTTAGACGGTGAGGACAAATTTGGTACCAGAAAAAAACGGAGGGTATATTTGAGTTATTTTTGATAGTTCAAGGATAATTTTAACCATTTTCCGTATATACATAAAGTTGAATTCCAAAAGGGTATTTTAATTTGAGCTTGAATATGAACCACTTGAAAGAAAAAGTTGAATTTTGTTTGAGTAGAATCCATTATTTTATATGAAATACTCCTCAAATCTATTTTTCAGATTTAAATTCTCTATTAATATTATACCTCAATTCTAGACGAGCGCGGGGTCAACACCCAATTCTAGACATTCATTACTTTGGCATGCAAAACATATCTAAACTACTGTAAATGATTCAACTCCTTATAATGACTAAATAAGGAGTTTACACTCACTAAATTGTAAATTATGCGTTATTTGCATGTCAATTGTTTTTTTATTTCTTCTCACCTTTTATTTGAGTTTCTTGAGCATTATTATGTGAGGATTAGGAAACCGCTAATACAAAGGACCCGTTTGACCATAAATTTTGTTAAAATAAACTTGGATTTTATTTGGCAAACACATGTTTGGCTACAAATTTTGCCTATATTTTGGCAAAATACCAAATCTCAAATCTCAAATCCCAAATCCCTCATAATACACATGTTTTTCCAAAATAAATTTGGGAAATATATATTTGAAAACATATGTCCAAACACATTTTCATCTTCAAGCCAAACTTCACCCCAAAACAAATTTGAGAATCTATGGTCAAACGCTGGCAAAGTCACTCTTCAAATATTTCGGTGAACTTTAGATAAAAAATTCCTAAGGAGTTAATCTTAAAGTAGCTAAACTAAGAAAAAAAATATACTCCCTCTGTTTTAATTTATGTGAGCCTATTTGACAGGACACAGAGTTTAACAAAAAAGAGAAGGTTTTTAAACTTGTGGTGTAAAATGAGACACATATATTTTGTGTGGCTATAAACTATTATATAATGGTGAATTATTTCTAAATAAGAAAATGAGTCATTTTTTGTAGTACAAACTATATAAAGAAAATAGATTCACGTAAATTAAAACGGACAGAGTATATAATTTGGTCATGTCTTAAATAGGGGCCCTCAAAGTGGCTATTTGTGCACTTGGCCCACTCAGTAGCGTCCTTTTGTGCAAGATCCCCCAACGAGCAATGGCTCTCTTTTTCCAGTTTAAAGCAGTCCTTTACCTAAACCCCTAAACCCCCAAATTCAGAAACCCTAAATTAAAGCCATGGCAGCACTTCGCAGCAAGCTCCGACTCATCACCACCCACCGCCACCACCAACACCGCCGCTACTCCATCCTAAACCCTGATTCAAAAATCCCACTCTCCGCCAAGGACAAATCACGCGCCGCCCTATCCCTCCTCAAATCCGAAACAGACCCACAACGTATCCTCGAAATCTGCCGCGCCGCTTCCTTAACCCCCGAATCCCACCTCGATCGCGTTGCTTATTCCAAAGCCATTTCAAAGCTCAAAGATCTCAATCACTTCTCAGGTATCCGCTCATTTCTCCAAGAATCCACGTCCCGGCCCGATTTGAAATCCGAGCGGTTCATTTCTCATTTTATTGTTCTTTACGGGCAGGCTGGGCTGATCAACGAGGCGAAAAGGGCTTTTGATGAAATGGAGGAGAAAATGGGTATTCAAAGAACTGAGAAAACTCTTAATTCTTTGCTTTTTGCTTGTGTTTTAGCTAAGGATTATGCTGAAATGAAAAGGATATTTGTGGAATATCCTAAAAAGTATGGGTTTGTTCCGGATTTAGATACGTATAACTTGGTGATTAAAGGATTTTGTGAATCAGGTTCTTCGAATTCTGTTTATTCGATTTTGGATGAGATGAGTAGGAAGAATGTTAAGCCTAACGCGACGACGTTTGGGAATTGTATAACCGGGTTTTATAAGGAGGAGAAGTATGAGGATGTTGGAAAAATATTGGAAATGATGAAAGAATATGGTATAGCACCGGGAATTAGTACATATAATTTAAGGATTCAGAGCTTGTGTAAACTTAAGAAGTCGGGAGAAGCTAAGGCGTTACTCGATGGGATTTTATCTAGAGGTTTGAAGGTGAATCATGTGACTTATGGTCATTTGATACTCGGGTTTTGTAGAGAAGGCAATTTGGAAGAAGCGAAGAGTTTGTTTCAGAAGATGGTTAATACTATTGGATTGAGACCGGATGCTGAATGCTATTTTACGTTAGTGTATTATTTGTGTCAAGGTAAGGATTTTGAGGCTGCGTTGAAGATTTGTAAAAGTTGTTTGGCCGAGGGATGGGTCCCGAATTTCTCCACAATGAAGTCACTCGTTGAGGGGTTAGCTAGCATTTCGAAGGTTGATGATGCACGGGAAATCATAGGTCAAGTGAAGGGGAAGTTTTCGAAGAACGTTGAGAAGTGGAACGAGATTGAAGAGGCGTTGCCGAAGTAGGGAGAGAAGTACTAAACATGGTATACTACAGTTTTTCTGGTCTGCAGTGTGCCATGGTCTTAATAAATTTAAAATTCGAAACTTCCGAGGGAAATTTGGTTATGTATCTTAGTGAAATGTCTTCGGAAACTGTTGTGATTTTGCTTGTTCAAATGAATCATTCTCCTTTTGATATGGGCAGAACTGATTTTGCAGAATTTATGCTAAGAATTTCTTGTGTTTTATCAAGGGGTGATATAGATACCTACTTAATTATAATTGCACGTATTAATGCATCTTTCTTAGATGCATTTACATGAATCTTGTTTACCTACTTCCCTTGACAGCCCGAAATAGTATGATCTTTCATACTCACTCCGTTTCAATTTATGTGAACTTATTTCCTGTTTAGTCCGTGCCAAAAAGAATGTCCGCTTTCCCTATTTAGAAACATTTTACTTTTATGCAATGATTTATAGTCACACAAAATATATGTGCCTCATTTTAGTATGGTAGAGGATGGGCTCTTTTTATCTGCTAATAGCCCCTCAGTTACTCATATTTTCCCCCTTTCCTTTTGGTTATAGATATCTGATTTTGTCGTGGAATTTCTTTATTCATATATGCTTTGCCTCGTCTCAAGTTCCATGTCATTTGGCTTAACTTTTTGACAAACAGACTGTGTTATCCAGATATTAACATTGACTGCTGGAAATTATTCACATGTGTTTTTAGGTAATGAATGTAGCAGATACCCTTAACATTACCAGGCTGTTCTACAACTAAAGTGTTTAACATTACAAGATGCATGCATGTCTTTGGGAATGCTGCGTTCTACATACCCTTGATAACACAGTCTTAAGTTTGATAACCTGTTTACCCTGCATTTACATGGATAGTTAGGGCTACCAAGTGTTTTCAGAAATGTAAATACTTATAGCAGGCTGTGATGAGGTCTTTAGCTTTTTCTGTCTGCCTCAGTAAGTGCGAGAGGGAAGCTGCTTTGGTTGCTAAATCTTCTCTATTAAAGCTGAGCACATAAACTACTCAATGCTGCATTAGAAGGTGGCTTTTCACAATTGTCTATGGTTCACCTCTGCTTTTGTTTTTTTAAACTAATGCCTGCTGTCTTTGTTTAATAGAAGAACAGCAGTGCTGTGCCACAGCTTTTATTCCACGATATTGACGATAGTACTGTCTTGAATTTGTGTTTCCAGTAAACAATTGTTTACTGCTTATAATCCATCCCTATTTGTATACATAACTGCCTTTTGCTCGGTGCTGTTTGTATGGTTAATGATATAGTGTGAAATGCCTGGTCGAGAGTTTAAGTTAGAAATTGCGGGCATAACTGGAACCTTCTTTTGTTTGGTTTTGGTTCGTGGCTTGTGCTTCGAGTTCTGTTTAGATGCTAACATATGCTGATGATACTGCGAAAAGGGTTACTTTTACCTTCACCTTGCTCTATTCTGAAAAGATTAGTTCTTAATGAACTGAAGATTCTTTGGACAATCTGATACAAATAGCTCTAGAAAAACAGCCCTGTGCTGATTATCATTACAATTTGGTTAGTGCATGTCACAAATCCTGATTTAACAGGAAACCTTCTACATATGTTGAACAAAAGATTTGGATTGTGGATTGTACTATTTCATATACCTGAAAAATGTGTAGTACCAGTGCCCCGTAATAGTTCAACTATGTCTGCTCTCTATTAGCTAATACTCCCTCTGTTTCAATTTATGTGAATTTATTTACTTTTTAGTTCGTGCAAAAAAGAATGACATCTTTCCCTATTTGGAAACCATTTATATTTATGCAATGATTTATAGCCACACAAAATATATGTGATTCATTTTACACCACAAGTTCAAAAATCTTCTCTCTTTTCTTGAACTCCATGTTCAGTCAAATGAGTTCACATAAATTGAAACAAAGGGAGTAATATTTTTCTCGTTGGATGTGCGACTTCGAGTAGGGGCTGTCTATTACACTTTTATTGACAATTTATATATTTCTCACACGCTGTTTTTTCAAGTTCGCTGTTTATCCAAGGGTATTTAAGGATGAAGATATGTGCCTGACAATGTATGTAACGAATATATTTTTTGAAACGGTTCCAATATTTTAAAAAACAGATTTAATTGATTTGATTTCTTTTTAAGGAAAAACCTACTCAAACCTAACCTTGAATGCCCCTTTTAGAAGTTGTACCGACTTGCATGTCTGCTTTTGTTAAAATAGTAAAATCTGCAGAAATTAGGCGAACTCTTTCAAGTAATGAGTTTCTAACATTTAAATATACTGCTGAATAACGACATTCCATAATTTCTATCTTGGATTTACGACTGAATAACTAACAAGATATCTAACTTTTGGTGCATAGAAAGGGTCAGACATATAGCCAGACAATCAACAACTTGCTGATTCAAACACTATCCATATCGTTGGATTCGTAGGACAAGTGATTCGATACCATGGAAATATAACAAGGTCAAGCTATTGATAATTCTTTTGATATCAGCAGAGACGTAAAAGTTAGAACGATAGAGAAAACTTATTATTCCCTGATAGAACTGTCCCTTAAGACCTAAGTGAGGATCTAAGTGTACAACAGAAACTATAACTTCCCTTCTATCAGAATTGTAAGGTATAACAGAATATTACTTTGACATTTCATGGGGAAAAAAGAAAAGGAAAGAAAAGATTCTGGTTGTCAGCAAGAAACCAAGATCCAAGTAGATAAAAATGGTTTGTAAGTACTTAGAATCTAGTTAGAGACTGTTCTTCAATGAAGCTCCATTCCTAAGGTGTTGTGCTCCATAGGCCGCAGTTGAAGCTACCGTTGTCAAGGCTACTAACCAGCTGCACCAATCAGAAGTATTAGATGGAATTGAGTACAACATGTTTGGGAGAAATGAACCGCAGATATACAGTCGTAACTCACCTGAGGTAAGTGATATATGTTTGAGTTTCCTCGTTACCAAGATCTGGTTGAAGGAGAGCTGCAGCAACAAGAGCCAATTGGAAAACTGTATTTACCTGTACATATTGCAAAAAGAGTTAGGAACTGGAAACAGAAAAAACGCTTACCGAATTCCCAAGCATGCTTTACTAATGATTTGTCTCTCACAATGACCTCTCTAAATCTTACTGACACTTGAAAATGAAGATGTCATATAATTCTTCAACCTTCTTAGATAATTTCTATGCTGCACAAACTTTAAAAAATGTTGTCGCACCTGTGTCGGATCCTCCAAAAATACACTACTTTTGGAGGATCCAAAATGCACCCGTAAACATCTTCGGAGAGTCCGAGCAACATAGGACAGTTTCAGTTTGTCATATCCCACTATAAACAATGTCTTAGTTTGGGCATAATGCAAAATTACTTGTTTAAAGGCGGAATACATATGTAGCCCCTTAGACTTGCCAATTTTTTCATTTAGACACCTGAACAAAGGGCACCTATTGAACACTTGAACTTCAGCCAGTGTGTGTGTATTAGACACCTCACATACAATCTTCCACAAAAAGAAGTGCAGGACTGTTGTGATGTGGCAAAAAAAAGACGAATCAAGAAGTGGCATGTAGAGAACAAAAAAGAAAACAAAATTAGAAAAACTTCTTCCATCATCTTCCTCTCTCCTTAGTCTTCTTCACCACCGTGACACCACCATCCTTCACCATCTTCTTCATTTATCATCACCACAGCAACCACCACCATCCTTCGTCATCTGATTTTCATTTCCACAACCACCAACATACCCATCAAAGGCGGTTGCTCATTAAGATTCATAAATGATTCTGAAAAAGCTTGCAGGTAGAGATTGAATTTTTATGGATAAAAATTCTCTATAAACGTAGAGGGAGAATAGGAAAGAAGAATAGAGAAGACTGAAATTCTTGAAATTACAGATGTGGTGCTAAGGCATCAGGATTTAAATTGAGAAGAAAAAGATATTAGAGAATAACAAAAAGTACGGAGTACAAACTTTTTCTTGAGAGAGAATGAATCAGACACCATATTTTTCGTGGCTGTGAGATGAATCCTTTTCCGATGCGAGTGTGTTTTATCTTGATATATGGGTGAGACGAGAATACGTTAAAGAGTGTGACAGAGAGGGAGTGGTGCTTCATCGGATGAATAAAGTATGAACAAGAAGATATTAATGAGTTTGAATCTGGCATGGACTTGAAAGAAGGAGAAAAAAATGAGTAGAAAAATGGCTAAAGAAAGGCAGTTAGCGGAAATTGTTGGAAACTCAATTTTCTGTAAAAGACTCATATTTTTCTTATAAGATGCACTCAACTTGGGTGAAAGACACGCCCTGTGCCATGTCAGAGAGGTGTGTTCAACAGACACACTTTTGCTCTTGTTAAGGTGTTCATCAATAGGTACAACCCTTTGTTCAAGTGTCTAAATGAAAATTTTGGGCACGTTTAAGGGCCTGTGTATGTATTCAGCCTTATTTAAAATACAACCTATTCTTCTCAGTTCTTCCTTTTTCTGAATGTTGCCTAAAGAGCTCTAACTGAATGATGGGGTCAAAGATCATATGTTATACCTTGCTTATCAAAAGAGGCTCAACTTTCTGGGGACGGGTTCCATCAAGGTTGAAGAATTCAAACCAACTTCTCCACTGCAAAAAATGTTCAACAAAGTAATATAAGCAAAAGAATAGCTGCAGATTACTATTACAGAATCTAATAGCGAACCTCACCTTCCACTCTAAAATGCTAGCTCTTTTATATACTGCACCACCAACAAGGGCCACATCACGCAGCACAACCATGGAAACGAGTGCGGCTTCATAGCAAAAAACCAAGCAAGTAAGTTTCTGAAATTGAAGCATAATACTTCATTTTCATTTGGTTAATCCACAAAATAGATAACAACTATTCAAGCGACTCATCTAAAACCTTTTCGCACTCATCAGAACATCTGTGGGCTAAACGGGGACAAGGAGCAGTAGCTTGACACAACAGACCACTGACATATCTCTTAAATCAAACTTCGTTCAACCACCTCAAGCCAGGAAAATTATTGCCATATAAGCAGTGTCTAAAAGAGCAGTACGCTGATGATGATTGCAACAGCAGTAGGGGAAAAGTAGACAACGAAACAGTTCAGGAGGAAAAACAAAAAACTAAAGGACATGCATATAGATGACCAAAGGTAATTCCTCGTTGACATGAACTATTAGCAGTGGATATGACATTTGACGAAGCAGAAGGAACTAACATTTGCTTTTTCCATGGAGACTCCAAAGGAAGCAAAGAATCCAAATAGCCGATACCAAACTAGTAGGAATTAAGGTTTAGTTGTTTATCGTTACACATACATTAGATCAGATTAGAGACTTCTATGCCAGTGTAAGGATAAGCAGGAGATTCACAAAAACTAATTATTTAGTATTGGAATGAGATCTGCCTGAATGAAGCAAAATAGTTTCGACGGATTCAGGCAGCCGATTCCATTTTGAATTGAAAAATATCTGAATGCTGGAGAACTAAAAAGACAAACTACAGTAGCCCGAAAAAACAATCTATGGAGCTAAATATAAATAGGGCATGAACTTACGATGAAGAAGACCCTTGTCTACCATTGCCAGAGCAACAAATGCAATAAGAATCTGTAGAAACACACAGGGTTTTCTTAAGATGGCCAACAAATAAGTATCTAGAATCCCAGAGGAAGAGACAATTCATCCATAAGAAGACGAAAAATATAAACAAGGAGGAAACATCAATGAAATAAGAGAAATGATGAAGCGAACAGGAAGGAACCACAAAACCAGAACTTTGTTTGCCACTTAGATCAACAACTCAGAAAGGAAGCAACATAATAGTCACCTTGTCTGCAAGAGGATCAAGGTAAGAACCAACAACAGAATTTATTCCCATCCTCCTGGCCACATACCCATCTAGCTACAAGGCACAGAGAGTGAGACTAAATTAGAAAGGAGAGCATAACTTCTATTTAAGGAGAAGAATGGGGTATACACACCCAATCACTTGCCCCAGAAATAGCTAGCCCAACAAATGCAGGAAGATACATATCATGCATAATCATCCTGCAATATTTAAACAGAAATGAAAATTAAGGACTGTATATATAGTTTGTAGCTTTACTGTAGAATGATTACTGCATGTTGACAATGCAGTCTATAAGCAATGCTTATGGCATATAAACTCAACCACAATCAAGAAAACACAACTGATCATGTCAAGAAAAAACAGCTGGTCATGTCCAGGCATTCAAAAAATCTAATTACCTGTAAGCAGACATAATGCTTGACCAAGGAAGATAATTGACTCAAGTGTTGCTTGTTCTTGTCCTAGTTCTTAAACACTTCCGAAAAACCAAAGGCACACATCCAGGTGTATAAAGTATTTGCACTCCTATACTCGGTTCAATTAATTACAAGGTCTTCAATGCACTATAGAATGCTAAATTGACTAAACTAAGCAGCCTCAACTAGTTTCCATTTATCCATCAACTAAACCTCAATCCCAAACACAACCAGTTTCAATAGAACCCAGGTGATTATGCCTAATTTATGATAAACGAACATAATTCTTAGCCAAGGAAAATGAACTCTGGTGTTGCTTGTCCTTGTACTAGTTCCTATACTTACAGACTCAAATGCAACGGCATACAGCCAAGTACATAAATCTTTTGCGGTCTTTTACCTTCTCACTTCTCTTTCAAACTTCTTCTTCAATAAATTCAATAAGTAGCACTAAAATTGACTGAATTAGATGCCCACAATTCGTCTGAATCATGAAATATAAATGCCAACAAAAATGAAGTTGTTCTGCATTCTACAATAAAGAAGTCGTCAAGGAAATTTACCAGGCCAGAAATGGACCGGATATCATTCTACTCAAGGAAATCAAGTTAGGCAAGTTGAGGAAACTATCCCTAACTTCAACAGCCAGCTGAGATTTTTTCCACTGCTTATCATTCGTCCCATTTTGCAAAGGATGCGTCGATTGGAAGCTTAATTTGTACGGAAATTGCAATCTAAGAGCACTAACTCTGGGAAAAGCGAGGAGAAAATCCGATTGAAGGTGTAACGAAGTTGCGGACTGAGAAAGCTTACACGGAGGTGAAGAGAGGAAAAGAGGACAAAAATTAGCGGCGGCGGAGAACGGAAAAAGTGAATTGGGACGGGAAAGGAAGTGGCGGCGCCGGCGATAGACGAAAGGATCGACGTTAAGTGACGGCGTTAACGGAATGGTCGTTGACGAAGAGGATGAGGAGGAGAAGTAGTAGGGAAAGAAGGTTCTAGAAGAAGTGATTTGGCTTTTATTGAGCTGTTGGCTTCGAGAAATTAGGGCTTTGATTGATCTGAAAATCGCCATTGATGAAGCATTTTTCATGCACAGAGAGATGTTAGGTTTTTTGCGAGGGTTTAGCTGAGAACGGTCCAACGTGGCAAAGAAGACTTGACACGTGTTAACCAACTAATAAGTTATGCACAAAAATATACTAGTAGAGATTGTAATAAGAGATTAATCAATCACTAGATGTGTGTATCTAATACTAATAATGCAAAGTGTTTAAATGAAAAATAGTTTTCTCTATTCTCAAATCAAAATAAACTTTAATCTTGATTAGAAATCTAAAATTATTAAGACAAGACATGAATGTGGCTTTTAACCAATAATTTATTCCTTATAATTACATAATCACTAAACCAGCCTTTACTGTCCGCCATAACCACACCCCTACCACCATCAATCATCTCGACCTTTACCAATCACTAAACCAGCCTTTACATAATCACTAAACCAGCCTTTACCAATGCATAATCCCCTCGACCACCAGCTACCACTACAAACTACCTCTATAACTGACTACTACCACCAACAACTTCGTCATCAACCTCCATTACATAACCACCACTGTCGCCATCTTTATTGCTAGCCACCACTACGATCAACCACCTTCATCTATGGTCTCCACCATCAACCACTTTAACCACTACCACGTAACGACCAATATTAGCCACTTCCATCAACCATAACTATTATTAAACATCACGTCATAACTATTAGATCTAATGACGACCAGCAACATCTATTATCGATGCAAATTTTTAGAGCGTGCTAAATTCGAATAAATTAAGAATTTTTCAATATTTTATTAACTAAGCATTTAATTATTTTTAAATTCTTTATTTATTATTTTTCAAATAAAGATCATTCACATGTAGAAAAAACTAATAGTCTTAGTTACCATCTTAATAAATGTTAATGTTCCTTGCATTATTATTAGAAATAAGGAAAAATCAAACTCCAGGTAAAATACCTAAAGAAAATTTTGAAGTTAAATAATATTTGCCTATAAAACGGTACAATTAAATTTGTTACGTGATTTATAGACAAGCAAACTAATTTGATCCAAAAATAGTAAAGAGTAATATTAAAAATGAGATTTAGCAATTGAAATTGAAGAAGATGACAAGCCTGGCTTTGGAGGCATTGGACAAAAGTGAAAGTAGTGATACAGAGCAAGTAAAGTTGTTTAATTGAAAGCAAAAGTTAAAAAACATCATATGTTTGCAAAGAATTTTGTGTGTTAACAATGGCGGCTGAGCCTGATATTTATAGCTTTACCTAGGGAAACAAGATCTTAGGATCAAACTCCTCTTAAATGATAATAAAGAAGTCATTGACGAATATGTAACGGCAGGCCATGAATGCAAATATTCTCTGCAACACTCATTTAATGTTAGAGAATATTCCCTCATTAAATGATATCCAATAGCAAACCCTTGATCTCCTTCTGTTAAATATGCTCCCTTCGAGATTTTACCGGTGTCGATTACATTCGTTGTGTCCGGTATTGCTCGTTTCCTGACTTGCCTTTTTCTTACCTTCGGTTCCATGTGTCATGCTACCATTCGATCATCTGTTATAAATCAATTTTACCCCATACAGATAGTTCCCTTACTTTTAGGTAACACATCGTAGTATCACTGGGAAGTTGGTGAAGATTTCTTTCTTGGCGGAAAAGTTCCTAAATAGTATCTGACGCTTGAAAAGACGCACACCTTCTCTCATTTAATACCCTAAACACGTGTTGCCCCACGATTAAGAAAATATTTTTGCTAGTTCTCGAGATAATCGTGACCATGAGTTTTGCCATCTGTAACTCCCATTCTACTCATTATTTTTACTTCTTTACTTCTAAAATTTCCGTAAGTCTTTCTTCTTCCTTGCATTTTCTAAGAAATTACCCCCCCCCCCTCCAACTTTCTTAGCAAAAATTTTACTGACCTTTTTCTACCATGGCTTCTTTCACTACTCTTTTTGGAAACACTAGTCTTCTATCCGGTGGAGGCTCAAAGAAAAAAGAAGGATAAGGAAGCCGATTTCGAATCTAAACCTCTTATTGTAAGTACCATCATACCACAACATCTCAGTACTACTAATCCTTTCAAGAGAAGTCCACTTCTGCATCTTCGTGGACTTGGCCTGTTAGTAGGTATCTCTCCTCCATTTGCGCTTCTAGTATCCCTACTGTGAAGGATGACTGCAACTGCCCCAATCTTGAAATCCTTGCCTAGATTTGATATAGCGGGTTACCTTTACCAAGGAGGGTTTTACATATGTCTATACCTATCTCTTTACCTTGGGTCCATTCTCCCTGGGTCGAATGAAGGGCTTGACCCCATAATTTTGGAGTTTTGTCACTGATACCAGGTCTGCTTAGCACAAGTAGACTCATCGATATGGCGGACGGTGGCTTGCCTTCGCCAATTGTGCATGAATACCAGTGAAACCCTAACCGTTGCACACATGATGGATCTTTACTCTCCCAAAGTTTTCCGTGAGGGAGTAATAAACTTCAGTAAATGTGGCCACAACGCTCTTCTCACAAGCGTAGATGATGATAACGATCATGGGTGGATAGAGCGATTCGTCCTCATCGCTACCAAGGGCATCATCCCGGCCACAACTCCATTTTTTCCTAAGTCGTGGAATCGCCTTCCTGAGTTGTCGATTATACATTTCCTTCCTTCGTGAAAAAATTATTTTCTATTGTTGTTGATCTTCTTGTTTCTTTTATTCTAACTACCCGATGGGAACCACTACGGGTTCAAGGCCTGCATGGGTTCAGAATATTCTTGAAATCACAATACCAGAATCCCACCGATGGAAGGAAATGGCCCTTAAATATGGGAGGAAGGTCAGAAATCATGGTAAACCGAGTCCTCTTCCTTTTTTCTTTGTGCGAATCATGTAATTTCATGAAAAGGTTGCTAACTCCATTTTTTTCTTAATATAGGACTTCCGCAGGGCTCTGTCATTTTCCCAAAAATCAACATTTTAGAGCACCCCGAGGAGGCTAGAAGGTGTTGCAAGGCGCCCTTGCCCGAAGTAGTGCTCGCGGATCTGCTTCCGGTAAGGGTGCCTCCTCTCGGAGTCCTCAACCTGAGAACAAGAAACCAAAAAGACGAAGCTCTTTCTCGGTTGGGACTCAAAATAATAAGATAAAGAAAGCAACAACCGAGCCAGTCACAGTGGTCCTTGTTGATGAACGAGAAACCAGTGGTGAACAGGATACCCTTCAAAGGAGAAAAGGATCTTCACTAGCTCAACCAGATGCTCAACAGGGAGAGCTTCAAAACCCAACGTCGGATGAAGTTGACGCGCTTTGAGGCAAGATGAGCTTGATCGAGAATGATGATTTTCGTTGCCCGGACCCCTTTGTTGCCTCTGGTCAAAGGGGTTCATACCTCGGGCCTCTTCTACCTCCGACCACTAAGCCAATAACAATCAACACTTCTTTTTCCACCCCTGCTTCTTCACCTTCTACACTGATGGGTTCACATCCATCAACAACAGTTGCACCTTCACCACCGGCAATAATTACCACTCCTCCACTGGTACCTTCTGAGAAAGAAAGGGATGTTTCTCCTCCTAAGTCTCCCAACCAAGGAATTTGGGACACAATTATTCACCCCCTTCCCCAGATCCTCGAGGGAGGAGAAAGTAGTTTTTCATTTCACTAGGCCCGTGAATGCCACTCTTTCGGCTTCGAAAGGGTGCCATCTTTTGTCCAAGCCAACGGAGCTTGCGAATTACCTGAATTTGTTGGCTTAGAAGAAATATTGGAATAAAATGCATTTCCTTTCCAGGGAATGCCCGATAAACAGTGTCATGCACAACTCGACACAAGTACCTTACTAGTTTCCTCATATCTTCTTTTATATTCACCTGTTGCAATGGAAATCCTAACCTTGATATTCTTTTTTGCAGGCTAAATTTCTTTCTTCTGAAGGTCTACAAAGGTTGATTCTTCGCAAACAAAGACTCGCTTCCCACCGGGATCAGCTTTTGGCCGAGAGGAACAAACTTGTTGTGCGCCTCCCGGTATTTGAGTCAAAAGCCGCTCAGATGGGAGAACTCGAGGCTCAGTTGCAGCAGAGCAAGCAAGATAAAATGGACCACACTCAAGAAACTACTCAATTTCACGAAAAGTTTCAAGATGCCGAGGCTAGTGGGCCGATTCAATTGACGTTGTGCTTGTTGCTGCCGAGCACGAGTCTACCTTGGAGGATCAAATAAAAACTTGAAGACAGAGTTGAACTCCAAAACCGAGGAAACCAACGCTGACGAGGAGAAGAGGGCCAAAATGAAATAGAGGTTTAAGAGAATTATGGATCAAAATCGGATCTGCTTATTTACAACTATCGAGCTTGATTCTCGCCTCGGCGCCATGAGATCCGAAAGGTGACCTTCAGGCCAAAATTGATAGACTCAAAGCAAAACTCCAGTACTGAAAGGATTCCCTCATATTTTAGAAGACTTATGCTATATATCATATGAGGAGGAAAACCTTCACAGAGGCCAAAGCGAGCATCGTCAACATTGATGGTTGCACCGTCAAGGCCCGAAAATTGGAGCTAACTGCTCGTGAAAATGTTTCTGCTTGGCGCGCTGCAACTGACTCTTTGAGTACCAATTTTGAATACTTGGGAACCGAAGGAGAGATTGAAGAAAATAAATATGAAGGTCCAGGCCCGAACCGATAGTATATTCGCCTCCATCCACCGGGGGTGTCACGACCCCAAATCCTAACAGGCCGTGATGGCGCCTATCGTGGAACTAGGCTAGCCGACCATTACCTTACTACGCATTTATTCAATTATAAAAGCTCACAATTTAATAATAAGCATCAACCATAGCATAGAATAATGTAATTTAAGTCTTAGTCCAATAATAGTCTAACAACTCTAAACAAACCTCCCAAGACTAGAGTCAACATGGTCACGAGCATCTACGAAATAAAACTAACTCTACTAATGTCTTAAATAAAGTCTAGGAATGAAATGCTAAAACTAAATAAGGAAGGGAAATGAAGAAGCTGTGGACGCTGGACAGCTACCTCGAAACCCCATAACTGTTGCTAACGAACTGAGACAGCTACTGCTCCGGACCGTCACCTGAATCTGTGCGCAGATGCACAGGGAGTAATGATGAGTACGCCAACTCAGTAGTAATAAAAATAAATCACAGTCTGAGAAATATAAACACAGCACGGATACACCAATTCACAAAACTAGTAAAACACCAAGTCACCATAAAGTATTCATCAAATACATAAGTTCAAAAACTAATTTCCAGAAATCCTCTTTTTTCAAAACAAGTATAATATCAATATATCTCAATAAAATTCTCAGTAAAAATTAGTTTGAAAAACGAAGTAAATCATAGTTCAAAAACTCAGTAAAAATCTTCATAAAACTGCCCCTCGGGCCAAAATCATTTATCGTAACCATTGCCCATCAGGCATCCTCACCATCACTCAATATCAGCCCATCAGGAATCCTCACAATCACTCAGTATCAGCTCATCAGGCATCACTCATTAGGTACTTGTGCTCACTGGGGGTGTGTACAGATTCCGGAGGGGCTCTTACAGCCCAAGCACTATAACAAGACACATCATGGCATAAATCACTCACAATATAGGCCCGCAACCTCACTCATATCATAGCATCCTCACAATATAGGCCCGCAGCCTCACTCAGTCAGACACTCTCAATTTGCCCTTCAGGCCATAAATATACCGGGTTCTCGACCCAAAACAATGTTTCATTTTTAAGAAATAGTTACAAAGTGCTCTGAGTGTCAAAACAATTATCAAGAAAAGATTGAGTGAAAATCATAACATATCAAGTGAGGAAATACAGTGAAAACAGCCCCCAAGGGGTAAACAGATCGGCACTAGGCCCCAAATATGGCTTACAACCCAAATTATATCAAAATATATCAATACTATTAAGCATAGGCTTAAAAATCGATTTCGCAATTAAATAGTTGCCTAAATAGGGAATATGTTTCCAAAGTTCCAATCTTTGCATTTCAAAACCCGTGAAAGGGTGCATAGTCCGGGGTTTCATACCCTCGGGACAAGATTTAACGACATTATTTACCTCAAACTAACCCGAAAACTATTCCGCAACACGCTTTCCTCTCGTATCAACTTCCGAAGGCTCCAAATCTATCAAGTTCATATTTTTATCATCAATTTATTCTTAAGGAATAAATTCCAATCGAAAATATCAAATTTAGCTCAAAAACCCGACCCCCGGGCCCGCGTCCCGAAACTCAGAAATTTTTATACAAAATTGTTCTTCATCATCTCACAAGTCTGTACATATAAAGAACACTAAAATCGGAGCTCGTTTGACCCCTCAAATCGACCTCAAAAGGTCTCATAATCTCAAGCCCTAAACCCACTTTTCTCTACTGATTTTCATGAATTAACTGCTGAGATTGTGTTCTATAATCACCCATAAACGAATTTTAATGATCAAAACACTTACCTCTATGAAGAACACTGATTTCCCACTTCAAAAATCACCCCCAAAGCTCTCTGTCCGTACAAGAATGGTGTAAAAAGGGTTTAAGTCGCGGAGGATTTATTTTAATACTATCCAGGGGTTTTCGCACCTGCGGAACCACACTTGCGGTCCCCTAATCGCACCTGCGACCCATTACTCGCTCCTGCGGGCCCGTACCTGCGGTCAAACTTCTGCAGGTGCGGTTACACCAGCACCAGCAGCTGTATTGCTGCAATTTCCAAGCTCAAACCTCCGTTAAGCACCCGAATTCAATCCCGAGCCCCTCGGAACCCCAACCAAACATACTAACATGTCACATATGATCATTCAAACTTAGTTGCACTCTCAAAATACTAAATATAACTTCAAAACACCAAAATCACATCAGATTCATGCCTAAGAACTTTTAATTTTTTAAAATCCACCAACGATGAAAAAACTATTCAAAACAACTCCGATTGACCTGAAATTTTGCAGACACATCCAAAATGACATTAAGAACCTGTTCCCACTGTCAGAATTCCATTCTGACCTTGATATCCTATTTTCTACTGCCAACCGAAAATCATCAAAACTAATTTTCGCCAATTCAAGCTTAATTCTACACCGGACATCATAAAAATATTATGAACACACTCCTAAGTCCCAAATCACCTAAAAAGCTATCCGAGCCATAAAATCCGTATTCTGAGGTTGTTTACCAATAAGTCAACTCTCAGTTGACTTTTTCAACTTTAAGGCTATTTTTAAAAACTAAGCGACTAAACTGTCACTACAACCATTCCAATTTCAACCCTACCAACTCTATCACATCAATAACAGTATAACCAATCTATGACAAGTCAATAATATCAATTATAATGCAGGTTCTACGTAACGACTGACCGAGTCGTTACAGGGGTAAATATAGACCCATCTCTCCCTTCGCGTTTCGGCGGGAATGATGTTTAACTTTTTATATATATATCTTTTGATTATGTCAAAATTTTCATTGAGTTTGGAACTTTGATAAATAAAGTATTTTTTGCTTAAGTGTTGTGCAAGATATATTCCTTTTGCATTAAATTGATTCCGAGCATAAATTCTTCTGGAATCAACCCTTTACTATGAGGGTTCCATAAGAGAGAGCCCTCTTATGTTTACGGTTCTCTTGAAAAGGACATCTCCTATTCTTTCCAGCACAAGCATTTGAAGTTTTTGCTAATTTTAAATGATAAAATTAACTCATCATTTGGACAAGAAATAAAATAAAAATAAAAGGACTTTATTTTATTCCTTTTATCTTTAAAAGTACATAAACATTCATTTTGGTAAAGTAAAAACTGCCAATACATGTGGCTAACTTGTACAACTTATTTTTATGGGGCTGATCATGCAGTCCTTGATTATGATGAAATATTGGTCTCGGTTCTCGCAGTCCCAGTTTCCGTGGCACTCCTAGTGTCATATCAAATATTATTCTCCCCCTCGTGTTCGAATGCGAAGCATGTGAATTCGAACACCGAAAGTCTTGATTTACCAGAGGAAATGACTTATGAATGGTTAAATAATCCTTTTTTAGTGATGGAAGGCAAAGCTTTCCATCAAACCAAAGATTATTCAACCATCCATATAGTCGTTTGCCATCGATGTGAAAATTTTGGTGCCTTAGTGTCTAAAGGTCTTTCCTTTTTCCGATGACGCTCCCTTCGTAGTATTCTTTCAATTGTTGCCTCGTTAAAAACTTCGCCAGAAAAACCCGATTGGGATAAAAACTGGTCGAAAGAAAAAATAAAAGTGCACCACATACTTTCAGTATTGGTATCATCCGTTAGAAATAATACTTTTTGAGGTGAGTCACATTCCGATTAATGGGCAACTTGACTCTATCTTGATCTCCAACTCATGCTGCCCTTTACCGGTAATAGCTAAAATCTGGTAAGGACCTTCCTATATTGGACCCAGCTTCCCAGCATTGACCCCGAGTGCTCTAAGTCACCTTTCTCAAAACCAAGTCTCCTACTTCAAAGTAGTGGAGATTGACCCTCCGATTATAATGTCTTTCAATCCTTTGCTTTTGATCCACCATTCTCACGTAAGCCAAGTCCCTGTGTTCGTCTTGCCAGTCCAGCCTCACCAGCAACGCTTCATTGTATGATTCTTCATTTGATCGGGAAAACATTAAAGTTGGTTCCCCTACTTCCAGCAGTATCAGATTCTGCGCCATATATAAGATAAAAATGTATTTCTCCCCTGCTCGACTTTTCCATTATCTGGTACGCCCATAGTACGCCCGGTAGCTCTTTGGGCCATTTGCCTTTAGCAGCTTCTAGCTTCTTTTTAAGGTTTTGGATAATCACCTTATTTGTTGATTCTACTTGTCTGTTAGCACTTGTATGGTATGGTGAAGGTGTAATCCTCTTGATTTTCAAATCTTCCAAAAACTTTTTGACTTTTGAGCCTATGAATTGCAGCCCGTTGTCACAGACAATCTCCTTAGGTATTCCAAATCGGTAAATTTTATGGTCCTATATAAAGTTAACCACTTCGCACTCATCGGTCTTCTGGTAAGGACCTGCCTCAACCCATTTAGTGAATCAGTCAGTTAAAACCAAAAGAAATCTTACCTTTCTGGGGCCCGGTGGCAGAGGGCCAACTTTGTACATTCCCTATTTCATGAACTGCCATAGGGACAATACTGAATGCAAGAATTCTGCTGGTTAATAGACCAACTGTGCATGGCGTTGACATTTGTCGTACTTCTGAACGAATGCCTTTGCGTCTTGCTCCATCTGGGGCCAACAGTAACCTACCTTAACCAGTTTTAGAACTAACAAATCTGCACTGGAATGGTTCTTGCAAATTCCTTTATGGACTTCTCTCATCACGTAGTTTGCCTCCGAGGCTCCCACACTTCAGGCCAATGGTCCTTGGTATGATCTTCTATATTATTACCCATCTATGAGGCAGTAACGAGTTGCTTTGGTTTGTAGTTCCCGAGATTCCTTTAGGTCTAGGGTAATTTTCCATGCCGAAGATATTCGACGAACTTATTCCTCCAGTCCCAAGCGAGGTTGGTTGAATTGACTTCGCAGTAATAATCTACATCCAATACTGAATGTAGAAGCTGACCGACAGTACCAAAGTTAGATCCTTTCATATCCGTAGATGACCCTAAATTAGCCAATGCATCTGCTACCATATTTTCTTTCTCTTGAAATGTGTATGATCGACCATTCCCTGAATCATGCGAGCATTGGCTGAACCTTTTTCGCATACTGTTGTATGTGCTTTTCCGTCGTGTCAAAATTCTCGTATACTTGGTTTACTACCAGCTGGGAATCATACTTTATCTCGATGACCTCGGAACCGTGTCCGCGGGCTAGTTCAAATTATGCAACTAAAGCCTCATACTCAGCTTTATTGTTAGTTAATGAAATAGTCTTAATGGCCTGATTCAGGATTTCTCCCGAGGGCGTGACTAGAACTATCAGGAGACCAGACTCTTTTACGTTGGAAGCTCCATCCTTAAATAAGGTCCTAACTCCCGATGTCGTTTTTGACACCAACACTACTTCCTTTGCAGCCAAGAGCATTAACCTGGGAGTGAAATCGACCACAAAGTCGGCCAAAACTTGTGACCTGATCGCAGTCCTGGGTTTGTACTCAATGTCAAACTCACTAATTTTGACTGCCCATTTATCCAAACGGCCTGACAAATCAGGCTTGCGAAGGACATTCCTTAAGGTAAAAGTTGTCACAACGGCTATCGGGTGGTACTAAAAATAAGGCCTAACCTTCGAGAGGCGAATACGAGATCTAAGGCCAGATTTTCAAGGTGCGGATAGGGAGTCTCCGCTCCCAATAATATTTTAGTAACATAATAAACAGGAATTTGCATATCTTCTTCCTCTCGAACTAAAATGGCACACATTTTATTAACAAACCTCTGATAAGTGGCTCTAGTATTCTTAAGCCCAAATGGCATCACATTATAGCAATATATGCCAAAGTTCGTTATGAAAGAAATTTTTTCCTAATCCTCGGGTTCATCTTGATTTGTTTGTACCTGGAGTAAGCATCAAGGAAACTCATTAACTCGTGTCTGACCGTATCATCAATCATTTGGTCAATGTTTAGCTATGAAAATGAGTCTTTAGGTCACACCTTATTTAAATCCTTATAGTCTACACACATTCTAAACTTGTTACTCTTTTTTGGTACTACAACTATATTGGCTAACCATTTTGGATATTTTACCTCTCGGATGGAACCAATATTGAGTAATCGGGTTACCTTCTCTTTAACAAACCCGTTCCCGAACTTTGTTGTCGGGCGTTTCTTTTGCCTTACCGGTGGGAAGTTTAGATCCAGGCTTAGCTTGTGAACAAATGCTTCTAAGGGGATACCTGTCATATCCGAGTGCAAGCGCGCAAAGCAATTTGCGTTAATTTTAAGAAAATTTATAAATTCTAACCTGAGTTTGGGATTGAGTCCTTTTTCCAAGTGAAAATTTCTTTCCAAAAACTCTTCGAATAGCTGGGACACTTGCTCGAGTTCTTCTGCAGGTACCGTCTCCTCTGGTACCTGAAAATATCTCGGCACCTGGTGGGATTCCGAAGACTCCTCACCTTTATCGTCTTCGTTTGAAAAGAGAGAAGTCATCGGTTCCTGTAATTTCTATTTGGTGGGCTCCTTCCTCTTGCTACTAGAAATAGTTACCGCATTCATATCCCTTATAGCCAGTTGATCTCCTCTTATCTGCTTGATTCCTTCCGGGGTTGCAAATTTCAACAGTTGATGATACGTTGAGGGCGCAAACTTCATATCGTGTATCCACGACCTTCCAAGGATTACCTTGTATCCATATCTCCATCTAATTCTTCGAATAGAGTGGTTTTGATTAATCCTTTGACATTTGTGGGTAGCAAAATCTCTCCTTGGATTGTCACACTTGTTGTTGAGATGATGCTTCCGGACAGTTTTGCTTGCTCCAGCACTCTCCATTTGATGATTTTGGCTGAGCTTCCTGGATCAGCCAAAACACATTTAATTTTGAAATCTAAAACATTGAGAGAGATTACCAAAGCATCATTATGTGCAAGGAGGAGTCCATCAGCATGTTCCTCCGTGAAGGTGATATCATCTTCTGCCACCTCCTATAGTCTCTTGTTATGAGTCACTGATATCTTTGTTTTCTTGGCTGCTGAAAAGGTCACACCATTAACTTCATTCTCTCCTAAAATCATGTTGATAGTCAACCGAGGGGAGCCCTCCGCTACCTTCAAAGGCTCGACATTGTCCCGACATCGGCCATAGTTATTCTTGGCTCTGTCAGTTAAGAATTTTCTAAGATGTCCATTCTTCAACAATATCGCCACCTCTTCATGTAGATGCTGATAATCTCCAATTCTATGGCCGTGAGTCCCATGATATTCATACTACAAATTTGGATTGGCTAGGATCAGACCGAGTTGGCTTTGGAAATCGTGCTTCTTTGATATTCCTCATCGCCGATTCCAACTCTACTAAGCTGATGTTGAAGTTGTAATTTGATAACCTGGGATATGCGGGGCCTCGGGCCCCTGGTATCTCCTTCTCTTATAATGATCTGCTGCTACAGCCCTGATTGGTTCTTCTATCGGGAGTGAACCTATCTGACGACCGAAACCGTTTGTTGTTCCGACCTTCGGTTCTTTGATATGGCAAAAAATGACCTCTAGAAGATTGGTGATCCACATCAAAGTCGCTTTTAACTTTATCCTGGTTTTTTATCGATCCTATCCCTTGGTTGATACCGGGAACCTAAGATGATTGTCCTCTAACCTAAGATGATTATCCTCTATCATTATTTTTGACTCATAGCGATTATGGATATCTGCCTATGTGGTTGCTTGGAATTCGAGCAGGTTTTCCTTCAACTTTCGGGAGGCGTCGGAGATCCATGGATTCAAACCGTTTGTGAACGCCTCTATTGCCCACTCATCTAGTACAACCAGTAGCAACATCCTCTCTTTCTGGAATTAGATCACGAATTCTCGCAGCAATTCGGACTCACCTTACGCAATCCTGAATATATCCGCCTTCCTAGCTTGGACCTTCTTTGCCCCGACATGGGCCTTAATGTATGAATCTGCAAGCATCTCAAAAGATTCAATTGAATGTTTGAGTAAGAGTGAATACCATGTCAAGGGCCCTTTTGTGAGGTTTTTACCAAACTTCTCAGTAAGACAAATTAGATCTCATGTTGAGCCAAATCGTTCGCTTTCACAGCCGTGGTGTAGGTTGTGATGTGCTCCTACGAATCCGAAATCCCATCGTATTTTGGTATGTCCAGCATCTTGAACCTCTTGGAATTAACTCTGGTGCTGCTCGATTTAAATGAAAATTGTGTGTATTTTTTCAAATCTGGGCCTTTTAGTATTGGTGGGGCACCCGAAACCTGATCCATCCAAGCGTGAAAATCCTTTGCATTTTGATTAATTCGTTCGTTCATTTCCCTCATAAACCTTATAAGTTCGATTTTGAAGGGATCATTCCCATTGTTGTTCCAGATTCACTACCAGTCCCTCTGGCTTCGTCGAAACCATCCTCACCTCTTGGGTGTTGTTGTCGACCCTCTGAGCTATTTTGTTTGCAGGAGCACTAGGAGGAGTCGGGCCCTTTCTTTCGCATTATTGGAGGCGCCTGACAAAGCTTGTTTCAACTCTGTCATCACCCAATCCTGCCTTGAGAGGTGTTTTATGATTGCTTTTTTGTTGTTCTCTTAAGATTTTTACTGTTTCCATGACATGTTCCTCCGCGTCATTGGGAATTGGCTTCTGCACATACCGAGGGTACCGTCCTTCACGAACCGGGGTTGTTTCATCACCTTCGTTATGGGTGTCGCTGATTGAATCATCATATTGGGACAATTCTTCGTGCCCCTCTACGTTGTGCGTGATGATGACGTCATTAGCTGCCATATCCTTTTTTTTCCTATGGAACGAATCAAAACAAGTTAGTAATAAACGTAAGGATCAAAGCAATTACACAACTGTCTAAGCCCCACGGTGGACGCCAAACTGTTTACCCGTAAAACGGTACAGTTAAATTTGTTACGTGATTTATAAACAAGTGAACTGATTTGATCCAAAAATGATAAAAAAAAATAAGACTAATAATAAAATTTAGCAATTGAAATTGAAGAAGATGGATCCGAGTGTAATGCCTCCGAGGACAGAAGTGAAAGCAATGATAAAGAGCAAGTAAAGTTATTTAATTGAGAGCAAGAGTAAAATACAACATATGTTAAAGAATTTCATGTGTTTATAATGGTTATTTAGCATGATATTTATAGCTTTACCTTGGGTAACAAGATTCTAGGATCAAACTCCTCTTAAATGATAATAAAAGAGTCATTGATGAATATGCAACAACAGGTTATGAATGCAAATATTCTCTGCAACTGTCGCTTATTTAATGTTAGAGAATATTCCTTTATTTAATTCTATCCAATGGAAAACCCTTGATCTCCTCCCGTTAAATATGCTCCCGTCAGGATTTGTCCGGTATTGATTACATTCGTTGTGTCCGATATTGGTCGTTGCCTGACTTGTCTTTTTTTTTACCTTTGATTCCACGTGTCATGCTACCATTAGACCATCCGTTACAACTTACAAACCAATGTTACCCCATACAAATAACATATACCATAAGAAGACTTATATTTACTAGTGGAGCAATGCGTAGAAAAATGATAAAAATTGAGGCAAAAGTTAGTTGTTAATATATCCAAAAGTTAGTTAAAGAAAGAACATGCCTTAAATTCCATACTCCATTCAAACTACAAATATTGGTCCAGTAATATCGGATAAAATTTTCTCTTTCCTTTGTCTCAATGACACGAGTCTTAATATCATTCAATCCACATCTAATTCTCTGAAATTTTTAATTAAAATGCAAACTACTAGTCTGATTTTATGTTAAAATTTCCAGTGTCCTTTTTTAATTGGAGTTGGATCAATTTCTTCACCTTCCCTTCTATATTTCAGATTCATTTCTCAAAAAAGAAAAAATTGGAATGAAAGAGAAATGAACATCAAGATTCAAGAATTTTAGTTGGTAAATTGCAAGGCATAAAGGGGTTGTCTTGCTAAATTACCAGATAGAAGGGACAAAGGGAAGGAGTTGATCAAATTTTCTGTTGCAAAAGCTACAAAAATGAGGAAGACTCAATTAAAATCCTCTAGGAGTTCTGTGAATGAGACAAGGACCTCCAACAAATATGATGACTCAGATGGCTTGGCCACCATTCTTAGAAGTGTTACTATGCATCCAGGTTGAGATATTCCAATTCCTCCTTTTCTTTTACGTAGAAGCGGATCCAGAGTTTAAACTTGATTGGTTCAACATTTTGAGTTTTTACCTTTTCAATTATTAAAATTGTGGGTCGGAAATATAATATTGTCGTAATTTTAGTAATTTTTCACATATATATATTTATGTTATGTGTCAAATATACTAGGGTCGGTTGGGAATACACAATGATCTTGATCTTTATAGGATCCTTTTATATTCAGATTTCTCTTGAAACTATTGGAGACATTGATCTCTGGATATATTTGATGCACTAAGCCTTTTTATCTTAATAAATTTGTCAAGCTACCTGAAAGGCTTTTTGGTATAAATGTCCAAAATACGGAAATCAACCTTCTCACAATACGTTTTAAATAGCACGGTTAACATAAGGTGCAAGTAGCACACATAGAGGATAGACTGAGAGAAGATCAGTTGAGTAAGTTTGGTCATATCTTAAGTCGACCTGGTGTGAAACCATGGTGAATGAAGGTGCTAAAAGGAGATGAGATAGACCTAAAATCACATAGAAGAAAATTATCTTGAAAAACCTACAATCTCTTGAATACATGTAGGAAAAAGAAGTGCAGTCGAAGAAAAAGATCTATATAGGCAAAATACCAATTGGCTAAGATGAAGTTTTAATAGTATGTTTACTTTAGGTAAAAAAAAATTTAGGAGTCTTTTAGTCTTATCAAGATTTATATGACAGTAAATGTGAAGAGAACTTCTACTAGTAGACAAACTACATTGGTATTATGTTTATGTTATATAATATTGGCTAAGACGGACTTTAAATGGAACGACACGGACACTTAGGATTAATGTAGCGGACCCCAACTTGCTTGAGATTGGGTGTAATTGTTGTTTTAGTAGTATCCCAAAAAGCCATTATTGAGGAGTTGTTTGCCGCCTTTGATTCTTAAAAAATAAATCCTGGTGTTTAAATATCCAAGTTATGAATCACATCATATGGCATAATTGACCAGTGTAATGACATAATCTTTCCTTGGTTACAATGTTCAGCGAAACTTAACTATAAGGGCAGCCATGTCTAGCCCTGATTCATTCAAAAATCTGTCCAATTTGAACATGTTCTTGATTAAATAGTGCATAAATGTATGGAAATTCAATATCTGAGCAGGTGTCAGCAAGCAGAAGATGATGGCCGAAGACATACTTCGATATGGGAAAGTAAACATCTCAGCAGAAGTATTCACATTCCGCGAGTTGGCTCATGCAACAGACAACTTCAATCCTGAGTTTCTAGTAGGTGAAGGAGGATTTGGGAGAGTTTACAAGGGACACCTCAAAAGAACAAATCAAGTATGTCATTTTTTTTTCTGTCTATTATCTCTACCTCTTGTGGTTATTATGTAGTTGTAAACAACTGTTTCAGTTTCATCGTCAAATGTGTTTCGTGTCCAGGTTGTTGCTGTCAAACAACTTGACAGGAATGGAGTTCAAGGAAACAGGGAATTTCTTGCAGAAGTCTTGACTTTAAGTCTCGTTAACCATCCGAATCTTGTCAATCTGATAGGCTATTGTGCTGATGGAAACCAAAGAATTCTCGTCTACGAATTCATGCACAATGGATCTTTAGAAGATCATCTTCTTGGTATGCATCCTTTTGTCATATATACAAAACATAACCACTGATTCTGTATATAAAATGTATATTATATGTATATTTGTACTTAACATACAAAATATATACATTTTCCCTCAAAAAAGGATTATCAAAGAAGGTTGCAACATACTAATTCTTGTGCTTCACAGGTTTTCCATCGAATAAGAAGCCATTGGATTGGTACACAAGAATGAAGATAGCTAAAGGCGCAGCGCAAGGGCTAGAATACTTGCATGATATAGCCAATCCTCCAATAATCTATCGCGACTTTAAGGCATCCAACATATTATTAGATGAGTGCTTTATTCCTAAGCTCTCGGATTTTGGTCTTGCAAAGTTAGGTCCAACAGGAGGCGAGGATCACGTTTCGACAAGGGTTATGGGGACCTATGGATACTGTGCACCAGAGTATGCTATGACTGGACAACTGACATCTAAATCTGATGTATATAGTTTTGGAGTTGTTCTTTTGGAGATTATTTCAGGGAGAAGAGCTATTGATAATACAAGATCACCAGAGGAGCAAAACTTAATTTCTTGGGTTAGTTGATAACTCTTTCATAATTGAATTAGCTTTTACTCATTTGGCATCTTCAGTAGCACTGAAAAGAAAGTGTAGATTAGTTTAGTTTTCCACACCACAACAATGATAAGGCCATCCCTTCCTTGCTATCCCTAAGATTCCAACCCGTTTGAGTCTTTTTATGTTTTTTCTAGTAGGCGAAAATCATAAAATATAGTGGATTTTTCGTTTTCCAATCTTAAGCAAAGATTTCTTTTAAACCATTGACAAACTCTTTATGTTTTTCGATTGGTCGCGGGTTCCAAATGTAGTAGTGAGTACTGAATATTTTTTCCATGAAGACAAAGTGAATACTTTGTCACTATAGACTAAACTCGCTGTGAACCTTTTCGATTATTAGTAGCGGCTCGTTAAGCAGCCCTCTTTCCTTACAAAAAAAGGATACATGCCCCTTTACTTGATATTATATTAGTAAAGTCAAACCTGAAGGCCCTTTACTAATATATCAGAAGGTAAGACAGTCAAGCCCTATCTAAGTAAAGCTACCGCTCCTTGGTGGGAATGGGGTGAGGGAGCAGCCCACACGTCGAGCCTTGGGATTGGTCCAGTTTCCCTCCTTTAGTGATCGAACCAGCCCACTTATCATGTATAATGAGACATAAGCCATAAAGAGTAGAATTTGATCATTTTGCTTGTTATGTTGAATCATTTCTAGTGTTAGATGCATTATATATATTGACGGTGTAAAGATTTTTTACACTTTCGATTACTTTCAATATGTGGTAGCAGGTTAATTACCATTTTTATCCCGTTTGCAGGCCAAACCACTTTTCAAAGACAAGAATAGGCTCGACGAAATGGCTGACCCATTGCTAGGAGGAAATTACCCTGTAAAGGGACTTGGTCAAGCTCTTGCAATTGCAAATATGTGTCTCCAAGATGAAGCCAACACTAGACCTCTGATTTGTGATGTTGTTACTGCTCTTGAGTACTTAGCTATGCCAAAAGATGACGACGCAAACACAACAGAACTAGAGCTGGATAGTGCTGATGAGTTCTGTCTCAAGGAGTTAACAGAAACTAATTGTGTGTCATGAAATGAATCACCTTTGTACTGTTTACAACATTTTTCCCTGCCAGGAAAAGCAGAAAAATACAGCCTTTTAGCTTATTGCTGATTGTAGACTTCTGTATCGATCTTTTTTGTTGTTTGAGAAATGTAACAAATTTAAGAGTTTTGATTTTTGATGTGAGGACTCTTGTCGTCTGTACTTTTTGATGTTTGAGGTTTGCGTACAAATTATTCTCCCCAGATTTTTACCACACTGTGATTATAATACTGGGATATGCTGTTATTGAAAAATATAAGGGAAAAAAGTGAGTTTTGATATGAAATTCTGATTGCTTGTACGTCAAATGGAAAACAGAAACCAATAAAGCAGTAAAGCAGAGATTAAGAGTGACCTATATGTGTACACATTTCAATTATTATTATTTTTTTCATATGTATACTTAGTTCGAGCTGAGAGTAACAGTTGCAGTTAAATCCACGGAACCTGATGTTGTTTTCGCTTTAAGTAAGAACCAACCGTTCTTTGGTCTAATAATAGTGTTCATAGACATGTTTTTATTAAACGGAAAAGGCCTAAAAATGCCACTCAACTTTCAGAAATGGCCTATCCATGTCATCCGTTAAAAAAATGCTCATTTCATGCCACTGCCATTACATCTTTAGCTCACCTATGCCATTATTGAACTAACGGCACAATTTTATTTTTCTTAAAAAATTAACGGTGAGTTGCATAAGTGAGTCAAAAGTGTAACGGCAGTAGCATAAAATGAACATTTTTTTAACGGATGACATGAATAGACAATTCTAAAAATTGAGTGGCATTTTTAGGCCTTTTTCGTTTATTAAAAGCTAAGGCTTTTGCGTAATGTTGTAGCAGTGGCATTAGATGCAATCATAACGAACTTGCAATGAAAGCATATAGACAGATGTATGGTTACGAGGTGACTTCTTAAAATGTCTTGAAAGGGCGACGCCTAACTTCAGTGTAATCAGTTTCCGTCAATTGAAAGTCCGGCACTACGGTAGACTAGAGTTTCAGTGCTAAGTGAAAGGCCAATACCAAGATCACAGAGTGTACCAGAGAAAGAGAAATTGAATGAACGTTGAGAGTAGAAGCTCATGTTCATACGCATTTTCCTCAGCCGAAGAAGACGCTGCCGAACGCCGTCGTCGCAAGCGCCGCCTCCGTATTGAACCACCAATCTTTACACTAGCAGCGGTGGTTAAAATTTATATGTAATTATATTAATTTATAGAACTTAAATTCCTTTTTGGATTGTGGGCCGCATGGGTTGAGAATTCTGCCGCGTTTGTCTGGAGTTTGTGTTCACGAGATTTAATGGTCCCTAATGAAAAACATAGAAGTGTAAGGATATTATACAAAATAGACTATCACTATACAATTAACATACAATAGATTATCACTATGCAATATATATATAGAAATAGACTGTCATAATATAAAAAATATACTAAATAGACTATCACTATACAAAATATATACAAAATAGACTGTCACTGTACAAATATATACTAAATAGACTGTCATTATACAATTTATATTCAATAAACTGTCACTATACAAAATAGACTGTCACTATGTAACGGCTCGACCGTCGTTTTGAGAATTTGTACTTCGCTTGATAGTTTGGAGGCACAAGTAGCTCCGTATGATGTATTAGGACTTGTGTGCAAAATTTGAGTTCATTCCGAGTTGATTTGATATGTTTCGACGTCGTTTATTCAAGCATAAGTGATATCATATTGAACAAATGAGCTCCAATTTCTTTTTTATGATTGAAGCATTAGATGTGTATCGTAATTATGAACCCGTAGCAAAAAGAATCGTTGAATTTGGACATTCGTATGAGGATTTTATGGTCATTTTACTAAGAATTAGATTGCCAGATTTTTCAGATTAATTATGGAATTGCCACTGACGGCGTATTTAAAAATCTGCACTATTTGCAAATATTAAAACCTACATATCTCATTCATTATAAGGTCAAATTGAGTGATTCAAAAGCCTAGCTTGACTAGAATTTCACAAGAAATTCATTCGAGGCATAAAGCGCAAGTTTCGGGGTCATTTGACATGAGAAACGAGGCAGAATAGCTGACAGAAAAATATATAAAATAAGGATTTGTTCATTCTGTCATATTTTGAGTTGGGGATCTCGAACTTGGGCGATTTTGGAGGCGATTTTCACCGTATGTATTGGGGTAAGTGTTCTATACTCGATTTTAGTTATATTTCATGAATCCATCTTTATATTTGGGATTTGATTGATGATTTCAAAGTGAAATTGAGGGAGTTAGAGTTCAAGTCTTGGAGACTTTTAAGTGAGGATTTGAGGGACCAAACGGAGTCCGATTTTGATAAATTTTATATGGTTAGACTCGGGAAAGGACGAGGGTTTTGATTCTGCTATTGTTGTCTGATTTCGAGATGTGGCCCAGGGACGGGTTTTGGCAGATTTCGATTTTTGGCATATCTTGTAGTTTTTACTGTGAAATTCGATTTGTTAGCCTATATTGATGGTATTAATATGATTATGGTTAGATTCGAAGCTTTTGAAGACCGAGTCCATAGACGAGGGGATCCCGGAGTAGGATTTTATGCTATTGGGGAAAGTATCTTGTCCAACCTTGCGTGAGGGACTTCCCCTTAGGATTTGAGTCCTCTGTGTTAATTGTAGCTCGTGCATGCGAGGTGATGAGTGCGTGCCCGATCTTATTTGTGAAAAATTTTCCTTTAGGGTTCTTAGGTCCTTATGTTCATTAAGCGGGAAGTTTTCTGATATAATTGGGTTTCATATTTGCTAGTTCTACTCTACATGCTCTATACATGTTGTTAGCTTTTCTCTAGCTCTTACTTGTTATTTGGCCCTTATTTTCCTTAACTGAAGTTATTCCCTTCCTTAATATTTTGAAACTTCTTATTTGTGAGTTCCTCTATGACTCTGTGTGTTCAATTGTTGTGGTTGCCGGTGAAGTTATCACGTGTCTTACCTGCCTCGTTGTCCTTGTGAAAGTTGTTGTATTCCTTTGATTTTTTTGTGATTCTCTTGTTGTCGTGTACTCATACTACTGGTGGTAGAAATTCTTGTAATTGAGTTGTTACTATTTTGTTGTGGATTTAAATTATGTACGGTGGGATCGGGTTGCGCGCCACAACATGAGGAATAAGGGTGATTGTTGAGGAGGAATAAGGGTGAAATGTGATTGTCTGGTGGGATCGGGTTGCACGCTGCAACAAAGAATTATAAGGGTGGACAGGTGGGATCGGGTTGCACGCTTCAACAAGAGGAATAACGGTGATATATTGAGGAGTAATAAGGGTGGACTGGTAGGATCGGGTTGCACGCCGCAACAATTGGTGGGATTGGGTTGAACGCAGCAACATATATATATATATATATATATATATATATATATATATATATATATATATATATATATATATATATATATATATATATATTACTTACTTTTATTACAATTGTTAAGGAGGAATAAGGGAGGACTGGTGGGATCGGGATGCGCGTCGCATCAATATATGCGTTCATGTATTCTCTTCTGACTGTGTAGGTTATTCCAGTATTTTTGCATTTCATTTAAGGATTGGTTATAGTTGAAACTGATAAGACCCCAATTCACTGTCCGAGACCTTGATGATTTGTATTTCGGGTTCAACTGAGTTTTGAGGATTGGGTTACTGACTTTGAGTTATTGACTTGTTGTTGTTCCCTTCAATTCGTTTCCTGAAACTATTACTCTGGTGAATTAATTCTCAAAGTAAATTTACTACGTTGAATCATTTTCTCCTGTCCAGCTGAGTTGTTAGAACTAAAGTGATTTAAAATAATAGTATTACACTACTTTCTATGACCCCTTTTAAATTTGAACTCGACACATATATATATTCAATAATTCAAATTCTGAATTTTTATACTTTATTTCAATTAGTTTTTTACTTAAATTTCCTCAACCCGATGAGATTGAATCTTACTTAAAAAGAGTTTCTAGTAAGTTTTAATTTTGTAAATCAAATATTAAAGGCAATAATTTACCCGATGTTGTATATTATTTGAAAGGGGTAGTTTCTTCATTCAAATGAGTTCTGAAAATAACTTCATCTTTTCCTAGCTGATTTCCTAATTAGTTTAGAGACTGTAATTTATTTTATGGTATATAAATGAGACTCCTTGAACATCTTAATTGCATTGGTTACAGACATTATGTACTGGGTAGTACGTGGATTTTATTGTGAAAAGTGAGATGGAAATATGTGGGCACAAGGTGCCATGTGTGCTAAGGTTTGGAAATTGAGATTTGTGATATGAGGTACCGAGGATTGAGATGGTCGGGATTGTGTATTAAAAATGATGTGATTGATTGATTTAACATCGCCTTCTTTATTTGTGTACATTTTTACTTGTCTGTTCCCCATCTATGTTGGTGTTAATTTACTTGGCTATCTTTCGTTACCATCCGTGTTTCCATTTATTTTCTTTACTATTTGTAGTTTGATTTCTCCCTGCTATTGACATTTCTTTTCTATCTTTATCTTGATAGTTTATTATTATTATTATTATTATATTTCGTTTAATTTATTTGACATCCTGACTGTTCCTCGTCACTGCTCCACCGAGGTTAGTCTCGATACTTACTGGGCACCGTTGTGGTGTGCTCATACTATACTTCCGTACATTTTTGTACAGATCCAGGTATTTGATCGTTAGTAGCTTTGCGGATCATTGTTGTGGAGACTCATGGCAAACTTGCTGCTGCAATCGCAGGTCTCGGAGTCACCTTCTATTATACTTATTTCCATTGTTTCCTTTTGTTCTGGAACAGTGATGTATTCATTTTGTACAACCACTCATAGAAATGCTTATGACTTGTATTACCGGTTTTGGGAATTGTGATTATTCAGAGTTACCTAATTTGAAGTTAGTGAATATCAATGTTATTTCCGTTACTGTTAGGCTTACCTAGTTTAGAGACTAGATGCCATCACGACTCCTTTGGAGAGATTTTTGGGCCGTGACAAGTTGGTATCAGAGCTCTAGGTTCATATATGCTACGAGTCATAAGCAGGTTTAGTAGAGTCTTGCGGATCGGTACGGAGACGTCTGTACTTATCTTTTCGAGGCTACAGAACTATTAGGATAATCTCCCTTCTTTCATTCCTTATCGTGCGATGTTGATTCAGCTCGAAGCATATAACTTATGTTCCTTTACATCCACTCATGTATAATATTGCGCTCTCAGTGTCCGCTATGCGCCAGTGGTTCGTGATGCTACAGACGGGCTATTAGGGAGTCAGGGATGCTTAGACATTGTCTCAACGTGTCGTCCAGACTGAAGATACAAGGGTATTGAGAGACTATTCAGTTGTTTACATGGAGGTGCAGTAGGTTCCGGCATCTGGTGGATGTGTGCGAGCTTGGGAAGGTTTAATTGGTTGACTAGTCGTCGAGATTGTGGTGGGGTCACGAGGTGGATGTTGATTGAGGATGGTTGGTGGTATTGGAGAATATGTGGTTCATATGAGATTTCTACTCAGTGGAAGGTACATATTGTCATTCAAGGAACTGAAGTAAGCGAGTTTGACGGTCACGAGAATGGACATGCGCTTAGTGGATGAATTGAGTACCTTGTGATTGGTGTTGTTGAGCTGTGAAAGTTAGTTTTGCGGATCATCAGATGTTGTTTTCTATGGCTTCGGGCCAAGTGGGGGAGTCCACTAGCGGCATTCGGATTGTAGAGTCAGGTGTTATCTTAGTTTTGGCCTTAGAAGTGTATATAGATGGTATTGGAAGGTTCCCAAAATTTGTATATGACTAAGATATGAGATCTTGCATGGGATGATGTTGGGACTTACGGTGTTTTCTGCGTCATTAATGTATTTTCATTTTAGTGTCAAAAGGGGGCCGGAGAAATAACTTCAGATTCATATAAGGTCTATTCAGTGTAGGCATCTCGATCGGGGAATCATAGGGTGCTTCAAGGGAGATACGGTGGTTTATGAGTTGCTGGACTACGTGGCTTGTACTAGAATTTTCTGCAACGAGTTTTGGTTGGGGTAGTTGTGTATAGATAGGGAGAAGTGTTACCTCAGAGAAAAGACAAGGAGTAACCGAAGAAATGGGTTAGCTCTGTGGTGTTGGGTCAGCATAGCAATGGAAGTAAGTGGTCCTTTTTGAATGGGAATTCCCTACCGACATTTGTGGAAGTATTCTTGGGTTGGACGATTTATGTGACTCGATTGAGTTGGGAAGATGCGGTCCTAATGGTTTAGTTGCGTGCGGACGGATCTCAGGGAGTTATCGATGGTTTCAGCAACGACTTGAGTCGGCTGGCTGCTATGGGCATAAGGAATATATTGTACATTATCATTTTCTCCTGGATGGATATAAGAATTTAATAGGAGGTTGGTATTATTGGATATCATATGTGAAGAACGTGCATTTTACGAAACACCCTTGAGTTTTGGTTTGTGGGTACGTGGCTAGTGGCATGGTGATTACTGAGTTTTGAGGCTTTTGAGGTTCAGGTTTTTTTACGCGGCCAGAAAATCTATATAGGTGCTTCAGTAAAATAATGGGGTGTGAGTGATGTATCAGCCACTCGTTAGCGTAGTTGAGTTCGGTTATGGAAATTTCGGTACTCCTAAGGTTTTAGGACTAGATGTCCCCATATGCGGGCTATTTCTTATATGCGGATTGTGAAGGCATGTTGAGAATGGGATAACTGATAGCATACATTATCGATAGGTTTCTATGGACTTTTGGGAGGATATTTACCTATTTGGGAATGATCAAGATTTGGGTTGGGGGCTATTTGAAAGCTCAACGAGATTATGTATTTTATATCAGGTCAAGTTTGGGTGCTCTTGTGAGATTGTTATCACAGTTATGTTACCAGGCATAATGGATATTATTTGTGCCCCTGGCCTATGTTATGTGCTATTCTCTTATGTCGTGATGGGCTGTGATGTTGTATGATTATTCTTCACGCATGTTGTAATTTCGTTCATGCCTTATGGCGATGTGGGCGAAATGGCCCTCGTGATGTTGATTGGTTCATTGCACCTTAGTTGTGCTTGCTTTCTTCCATGTTTTGTTAATTCTATTCATTTTCCCACAATTATACTTGTGCACTCTACTGTGTTTGATATAAATATTCATGTGATCAGTGAACCCGAGCACTTTGGCTTGATGAGTATCTGGGAGCGGGTTGCATGCCGCAACAGATGTTATGTGGGATACCCTTTCCTTGTGTTTATTTGGTGTTTTGTTTTCCCTCTGTGGGATGATTTAATGAAACTGTACTTTTGTTGTTACACATGTTGTACTTGTTAGATAATCCGTATACCTTGCTTTCCTTCTATTTGTACTGCATAACTGAGTTATTGCTGAGTTGGTGTACGAGCTGTGTGGCATGAGAATCTGTGTGGTTCCATGATGAGCTGTTAGTTGTGCTGTTTGTATTGGCTGAGATGAGGTTCTTAGACTTGAGATTCGCACTATCGTAATGGGGGTGAGGAGTGTTTGGAAGTATGAGGTTGTTTCTACTAAGATTTAGCAAATGGCCTTTGACGGACAAGAGAACTTCTTGACTTGCTGACTGCATGAGCGGTTATGAGTCCCTGCATGTTTCTTTATCATGGGCAGCATTGTGGAGGTCTGGAACAAGGTTCTATTCAATGTGACGTGTATTGACAACGTCCAGAATGTTATTTGGGCAATTATGGTGGTCAGAAGTTATTGTTACGGCCATTTGAGTTGTGTGGAACATCATGTGATTGTACCCTGGGTTGGAATTATGGCTCGATGTGGCTTGTTCTGGTTATACAGTAAGATTATGCGAGATCCGAGTCCTATGATGAATTTCAGATGTTGAGATTTGATTCTATCCTAAGGTTATGGACTAAGGATGAAGTAAGATCTTCGGTTAAATTGTGTTGTCAGTCCTACATAGGTTTGGGTGATGGGGAATCACCCTCGGGTGTATGTATGGTGAGCTCATGCAGTGGTTTGATGGCTTTGGAAAAACTCTTGGCATGTTCGATGACGAACGTATATTTAAGTGGGGGAGAATGTAACGACTCGATCAGTCGTTTTGAGAATTTTCACTTTGTTCGATAGTTTGGAGGAACAAGTAGCTCCGTATAATATATTAGGACTTGTGTGAAAAATTTGAGTTCATTTCGAGTTGATTTGATATGTTTCGGCGTCGTTTATTCAAGCATAAATGATATCATATTGAACAAATGAGCTCCTATTTCTTTTTTATGATTGAAGAATTAGATTCGTATCATAATTACGGACCCGTAGCAAAAAGAATCGTCGAATTTAGACATTGTACGAGGATTTTATTGTTATTTTACTAAGAATTAGGTTGCCATATTTTTCAGATTAATTACGAAATTACCACTGACGGCGTATTTAAAAATCTGCACTATTTGCAAATATTAAAACCTACATATCTCATTCATTATAAGGTCAAATTGAGTGATTCAAAAGACTAAATTGACTAGAATTTCACAAGGAATCCACTGGAGACATAAAATGCGAGTTTCAGGGTCGTTTGTCATGTGAAACGAGGTAGAATAACTGGCAGAAAAATATATAAAATAAGGGTTTGTTCATTCTGTCATATTTTGAGTTGGGAAGCTCGGATTTGGGAGATTTTGGAGGCGATTTTCACCGTATGTATTGGGGTAAGTGTTCTCTACTCTATTTTAGTTACATTTCATGAATCCATCTTTGTTTTTGGGATTTGATTGATGATTTCAAAGTGAAATTGAGGGAGTTAGGGTCCGAGTCTTGGAGAGTTTTAAGTGAGGATTTGAGGGACCAAACGGAGTCCGATTTTGATAAATTTTATATGGTTAGACTTGGGAGAGGAAGAGGGTTTTGATTCTGCCATTGTTGTCTAATTTCGAGAATTGAGACCGGGGCCCGGGTTTTGGCCGATTTCGGATTTTTGGCATATCTTGTAATTTTTATTGTGGAATTTGATTCATTAGCCTATGTTGATGGTATTAATATGATTATGATTAGATTCAGAGCTTTTGGAGACCGAGTCCAGAGACAAGGGCATACCGGAGTAGGAATTTACGCTATTAAGGTAATTATCTTACCTAACCTTGTGTGGGAAACTTTCCCTTAGGATTTGAGTCCTCTGTATTAATTGTAGCCCGTGCATGCAAGGTGACGAGTGTGTGCCCAGTCTTATTTGTGGAAAATATTCTGTTAGGGTTCTTAGGTCCTTATGTTCATTAAGCGGGAAGTTTTCTGATATAATTGGGTTTCATATTCGCTAGTTTTACCTCTACATGCTCTATACATGTTGTTAGCTTTTCTCTACCTCTTACTTGCTATTTGGCCCTTATTTACCTTAGTTGAAGTGATTTCCTTCCTTAATGTTTTGATACTTCTTAATTGTGAGTTCCTCTATGACTCTGTGCAAATATGCTACATGTTCAATTATTGTGGTTGCGTGAAGTTATCACGTGTCTTACCTGCCTCGTTGTCCTTGTGAAAGTTGTTGTATTCCTTTGATTTTTTTGTGATTCTCTTGTTATCGTGTACTCATACTATTGGTGGTAGAATTCTTGTAATTGAGTTGCTACTTTTTGTTGTTGATTTAAACTATGTACGGTGGGATCGGGTTGCGCGTCACAACCTGAGGAATAAGGGTGATCTGTTGAGGAGGAATAAGGGTGAAATGTGATTGTCTGATGGGATCGAGTTGCACGCTGCAGCAAGGAGTAATAAGGGTGGACATGTGGAATCGGGTTGCATGTCGCAACAGGAGGAATAAGGGTGATATATTGAGAAGTAATAAGGGTGGACTGGTGGGATCGGGTTGCATGCCGCAACAAGGAGTAATAAGGGTGAATGCTCATGTTGTTACCAATTATATATATGTATTATTTACTTTTATTATAATTATTGAGGAGGAATAAGGGAGGATTGGTGGGATTGGGTTGCACACCGCATATATATATATATATATATATATATATATATATATATATATATATATATATATATATATATATATATATATATATATATATATATATATATATATATATATATATATATATATATATATATATATATATATATATATATATATATATATATATATATATATATATATATATATATATATATATATATATATATATATATATATATATATATATATATATATATATATATATATATATATATATATATATATATATATATATATATATATATATATATATATATATATATATATATATATATATATATATATATATATATATATATATATATATATATATATATATATATATATATATATATATATATATATATATATATATATATATATATATATATATATATATATATATATATATATATATATATATATATATATATATATATATATATATATATATATATATATATATATATATATATATATATATATATATATATATATATATATATATATATATATATATATATATATATATATATATATATATATATATATATATATATATATATATATATATATATATATATATATATATATATATATATATATATATATATATATATATATATATATATATATATATATATATATATATATATATATATATATATATATATATATATATATATATATATATATATATATATATATATATATATATATATATATATATATATATATATATATATATATATATATATATATATATATATATATATATATATATATATATATATATATATATATATATATATATATATATATATATATATATATATATATATATATATATATATATATATATATATATATATATATATATATATATATATATATATATATATATATATATATATATATATATATATATATATATATATATATATATATATATATATATATATATATATATATATATATATATATATATATATATATATATATATATATATATATATATATATATATATATATATATATATATATATATATATATATATATATATATATATATATATATATATATATATATATATATATATATATATATATATATATATATATATATATATATATATATATATATATATATATATATATATATATATATATATATATATATATATATATATATATATATATATATATATATATATATATATATATATATATATATATATATATATATATATATATATATATATATATATATATATATATATATATATATATATATATATATATATATATATATATATATATATATATATATATTACTTTTATTATAATTATTAAGGAGGAATAATGGAGGACTGGTGGGATCGGAATGCGCGTCACATCAATATATGCGTTCATGTATTCTCTTCTGACTGTGTAGGTTATTCCAGTATTTTTGCATTTCATTTAAGGATTGGTTATAGCTGAAACTGATAAGACCCTAATTCACTGTCCGAGACCTTGATGATTTTTATTTCGGGTTCCACTGAGTTTTGAGGATCGGGTTACTGACTTTGAGTTATTGACTTGCTGTTGTTCCCTTCAATTCGTTTCCTGAAACTATTACTCTGATGAATTAATTCTCAAAGTAAATTTACTACGTCGAATCATTTTCTCTTGTCCTGCTAAGTTGTTAGTACTAAAGTGATTTAAAATAAAGGAATAAGTATTACGCTACTTTCTATCATAATTGAAATAAAGTATAAAAATTATCAGAATTTGAATTATTGATAATATATATATATTATCAATAATTCAAATTCTGATAATTTTTATACTTTATTTCAATTAGTTTTTCACTTAAATTTTCTCAACCCGGTGAGATTGAATCTTACTTAAAAAGAGTTTCTATTAAGTTTTAATTTTGTAAAGCCTATATTAGAGGCAATAATTTATCCGATGTTGTATTTTATTTGAAAGGGGTATTTTCTTCATTCAAATGAGTTCTGAAAATAACTTCACATTTTCCTTGCTGATTTCCTAATTAGTTTAGAGACTGTAATTTACTTTATGGTATATAAATGAGACTCCTTGAACATCTTAATTGCATTGGTTACAGACATTATGTACTGGGTAGTACGTGGATTTTATTGTGAAAAGTGAGATGGAAATATGTGGGCATAAGGTGTCATGTGTGCTAAAGGTTTAGAAATTGAGATTTGTGATATGAGGTACCGAGGATTGAGATGGTCGGGATTGTGTATTAGAAATGATGTGATTGATTGAGTTAACATCGCCTTCTTCATTTGAGTATATTTTTACTTGTATGTTCCCCAGCTATGTTGGTGTTAATTTACTAGACTATCTTTCGTTACCATCCGTGTTTCCCTTTATTGTCTCTACTTTTTGTAGTTTGATTTCCCCCTGCTATTGACATTTCTTTGCTATCTTTATCTTGATAGTTTATTGTTATTATTATATTCCATTTAATTTATTTGACCAGCAGGTGTCCTGACTGTTCCTCGTCACTACTCCACCGAGGTTAGTCTCGGTACTTACTGGACACTGTTGTGGTGTGCTCATACTACACTTCCGTACATTTTTTTACAGATCCAGGTATTTGATCGTTAGTAGCTTTGTGGATCGTTGTTGTGGAGACTCATGGTAAACCTGTTGCTGCGATCGCATGTCTCGGAGTCACCTTCTATTGTACTTATTTCCATTGTTTCCTTTTGTTCTGGAACAGTGATGTATTCATTTTATACAACCACTCATAGAAAGGTTTATGACTTGTACTACCGGTTTTGGGAATTGTGATTATTCAGAGTTACCTAATTTGAAGTTAGTGAATATCAATGTTATTTCTGTTAATGTTAGGCTTATCTAGTTTAGAGACTAGGTGTCATCACGACTCATTTGGAGTGATTTTTGGGTCGTGACACACTATACACAATATATATTAAATAGACTGTCACTATACAAAAAAATATACAAAATAAACATTTCAGGCTATTAAATATGATATGTTTGGGCCGAAGGGCCATTTCGTGTAAGTGAAAAAAAGTATGGGCTATTAAAATTTTGAGGGGCTATAGAGAGTAATTTTCTCTAACTTTATTTACGTCTTATATTTCACATGGTTTAACTGAAATCTTTGAATTTTCTTGGTCCATATAATTTTCTTTAGCACAAGACAAGAATTTTAATATTCAAACGGTGAAACATTGAAACCAACTTCAATTTGGAAGTAGCAAAACTAGTACTAATATCTAGAAAAAAATCAGATTAGGCTAATGAACTAGCTATGATTAAGAAGGTCTTAATCTATGCTTTCTTAGGGATCTTGACAAAAGTTGTTGACGGGGAAATGCATAGGCAAGAACTTGCAGTTTTCTAGATATCCTTTTTATCCCAAAAATATATTTCCAGGAAAAAATGATGATTGAAGAGATGTCATCGTTTGATCTTGCTCCAAAATGAGAAAAATAATATGGATTATACTTGTTAATTTGTTATAATGCATGACGAACCAGGATTGTCAAATGCGACTTAATGATGAGGTAATTCAAAATTTTGTCTAGCAACTAATCCACATGAATTTATAGTTCCTTTGTAGTCGCTGGGAGTGAAGAAGTATCATTCCTTATCTCCCAACATCGAATAGTTTTTTGAAACTTCTTGAGGACTATACTCATAAAGATTATCCTCCTTGATTTTCTCATGTGGTAAAGGTTCATTATCACTTCTTCTTGAGGTAATGTATGACGAGCTCTTCATCTTGATTCATATAAATGTTTTGTATTTTTGTAATTATTTATTGTTAAAATATATATATATGTTATTCACTTAAGCTCGCATGTTGACTATGCTTTGCACATCTCACAAAACTTTGGCGGTTTTCTATGCGTTTGCCGTTGAAAATACTATCAAGGTCCAAATGACTTGAAACTGACCTCTTAGGCCATCTTATGAACACGGTAAGGAAAAAATCAAATCTTGTAGTGAAAGCAACCAGACTGAGAGCAAGCCCAAATCGGATGAGCTACACTGGCCCAAGATCTTCCTTAGCTATATTTTGCAAAAGACAAATTAAAGGGACTGCATCAGTTGCTATCATTTCTCTATTTCCTATGCTTTTTGTTAAATAATAAAGATATTCAATCAATATACATGAATATATAGTCGGGTATACAGTCAGCA
>ML405546.1:35254-51754 GCA_005239525.1 Nicotiana knightiana | reverse complement strand
AACTTTTATACCTCACATGACACCAATTCTAGACCATTGGATCAAAGAAAATAGGTGGCCAGGATTTGATCTTGATCATTTAACCAAAACGACGTAGTTTTGTGATCAAACTACGTCGTTTTTGCCCCTCCCCTGGCAGCCCTTTTATGGATTAGCCATTTCACTTTTGGCCACTTAAATCATTTCGATTTTAACCATTTTTCTTGAATCCTATCTTATTAAACTAAAATCTAATTAACCTAAATACCAACTAGTAAAATAAACCTAATAGAATAAATTAGCTAACAATTAAATTAATTATATGAGAAATCAATTAACTTATCAAATAATTAGTCAATTAAAAGTGCGCACACAAAGAGAAAAGTATAGAAAATTGTTTTTTTGGGTATTTTTATGACAAGAAATTCAATTAAAAATGTACAAAAATATAGTAAAAATAACGATTGAAGGAAAATTGACACTAACAACTTTAGGAGCATTTAAATGGTGCAAAAATTAGGTATTCACAAGCTTTATATTAATCTAGTATTTTGATGCAGAACCAAATATTTTCTTTATTTATTATTATTTATTATTATTATTATTATCATTTTGCAAATCGAACCAAAACATGAGTCAATTTCTTCATCGGCGTTACTCGATTTTCAATTTGGTTTACTTTTGCAGTTTTTCTTGAGGACCTTGAGACCCATGAAAGAGGTACAATATAACTCAAGTAACAAAAGAAGAATTTACTCATGCTCAATGCTAACACCAAAGTGTTGGAAAACTAATTCATAGTTGTAATTGAATATTAGAATTGTTTAGAATTTAATATTTATTTAGAATTCATGTCTAATTAAAATTTACAGTCAGAACTATATAGAGATATACTTTCCGATTTCTAATTAAAATATGTTATGTACTATTATAAATAAGGATGTTACTAGCTATTTTTAGGTGAGGAGAATTGTAGAGAGCATAAAAAATATTTTTCTTTACAAAGTTTGTTAATATCTCATGGATAAACAATAAACCAGTACCTATTTTGAGTTAAATAAATTAGATTATGATCTATCATTTAGTCTAAGTTAATTCCACATGACAATGTAACATGAGACTGACACGTCAAGGTGCCAAGTCACACCTTAAAAGTTGAAGCTTACCTTAGCAACTAAGATAAATAAAGAAGAAATAAATATAAACAGAACAATCTTTAAAGAAATTAAAAGAACAAAAGTGATTATGGGAGAAGATTGGAGTTAAAACTTAGTTATTTTATAATCTTTTTTAAATAAAGAAAAGTTTAGACTTTTTAATTTTCTCTTAATCAAGACACAACAATGTTGTGCTTGATTCTTAACCGCGGACTTCAGTTAACCGCGGACTTTTATATATATATATATATATATATATAAGACGAAACAAATTATAGGAGTAAATTTTCAAGGAAGAATAAATCTTTAAAATAAGACGAAACAAATTAATCCTAATTAACAAGACTCATATCGATCTATACAATTTATTAGTTTGGTAAGTTTGTTTGAAACAAAGAAAATCAGGCTAGGAGATGACTCGTATTCTATCCAATTATGGGATTCTAATTCCCTTAAAAGGTTAGTCATAACCTAATATTTGTTCATTAATTTTTTTTCGTTCTCACCCGGTGTCCGATACTCATATTGGGCCCCGACTAGATTCGGATTCGTGCCGGGAAGTCCCACCTTGGAGGATAAAGTCGCTCCCTAACAAAGGTGACTCCGTATCCAAGGACTCGAACCCAAAACTTTTGATTAAGAATGACGAAGTACTTACCATTCCACGACAACCCTTATCGATGTTCCTTAAGTTCAATCCTAGAAAGTTTTGACTAGTAACCATTGCAACTATAGTGCTTTGTTGAATAAGTCTAGCTACGAATCTAGCTAGTAGTACAATCTCTTTTCTTCTACGAATCGTTTGATCACATTTAACAAAATAGGTATATGGTAGACTTGAACTACTTATGCATGCATTAAATAACAATACCTTTAATTTATATATACTTATAATTTAAATTTTTGCACTATCAAATTACTCAAACAATCTTTACAACTAACCTACCATAAAAAATGAAATTTATGATCATAAAAATAAGGGAAACTATTAGCTATGTCCATTTATAAGTAGCTCATTATAAAAATTAGTCAATTCATAAAATATTACTAATATTAACCAAATATTACTAATATTAGCCAATTAGCTATTTGTAACAAAAAAATAATCAAATTTTTGCTTTTTTTTTGAGTGGGTGTTATTAGAATAGATTTGGTACATCTTAAGGAGCTTGAATCTCAATTTTGGAATGATTTGATGAAGTTTTGAGGTGCTTTGAATTGAAATTCGAAGTAAAAAACTGAACATGAAAAAAATGATATATGTATCACACTGTGTATCATTTGTGTATCATATATATATCATATTTGTATCAATAGTGTATCACATGTATATCCATGTATACCTGTATGTGAGATACATGCATGATACATGTGTCGCAGAAGAATTTTTAGAACTCGATTTAATTACGAATTTTGATACAAAACCATTCCAAATCACCTCCAATCTTCCTCGAATTTTGTATATTGACTTATCTATATGTTTTCAGTGAATTTCAACTATACCCATTAAAAAAGTTCTTTTTTTTCTTAGATTTTTAGAATATTGTATTTTTTTTATATTTTATCACCTTATTTGCTAACTCATCCATGAAATTTGCTTTCCGTCTTGCATATGATGTTGCTAATCCGCTTAAAATATGGAAGGTAATTTTTGCATGTGATTCTTTGAGAGAAAGAACCTTGTTTATTTGGTTTTTTTCGATTTTTATATGTACTTGGTTAGTTTTGGTAAATCTATGATTAATGGCTAGAGATTGGTAAGTTGAAACTTATTTGGAACATTTGTGTAAGTTTCCCTCTATAACAAATAAAGTGACTTGATAATATAATGTAAGTATTCTTTATATTATTTTTCGTTGTATATAAGTTAAACTTAAAAATATATGACATATGTTATGAAATAACGACTGTAAAGAAATAAACTGAAGACAAGTATAGATAGAGAGAGATTGATGTCTTATTCAATTTTCAAACTGATGCACATAATGAACTGAAATCTCCTCTATTTATAGAAGAAAGGAAGCTGCTGCACAAGCTGCTGTGTAAGCTGCTACTGCAAGCTGCTTGTAAGTTTCTTGAAAGCTGCTACTGTACCAGATGTATATAATCTTCTTCCGGGGATAATGTTTATCCATAACGGAGTACCAAAATGATAAGCTTCTTCAGGAGGCTTATTTCCAATAGAGTATTAAATAGATAAACATATTTACAGTAGTGTCCCATATGGATAAGCTTCTTCAGGAAGCTTATTTACAACGGAGTACTAAATGAACATCCATTATATAATATATATTTATAACACTCCCCCTTGGATGTTCATTAAAAGATAATGTGCCTCATTAAAACCTTACTAGAAAAAATTCCGTGGGAAAAAAGTCCTAGAGAAGGAAAAAGAGTACACATATTTAGTAATACGCATTGTTAGGTGCCTCATTAAAAACCTAATAAGGAAAACCCTGTGGGAAAAAATCTTAGTAAGGAAAAAAAAGTGCATCGCGTATTTTACTCCCCCTGATGAAAACCTTGTCTCAAATATTTGGCAAAGACTTAGTGAATAAATATGCCGGATTGTGACTTGAACGGATTTGTTGCACATCAATGTCACCATTTTTCTGAAGATCACGTGTGTAGAATAATTTTGGTGAAATGTGCTTCGTTATATCACTTTTTATAATCCTCCTTTCAATTGGGCTATGCATGCATCATTGTCTTCGTATAAAATTGTGGGTCTTTTCTCACATTCCAACCCACATTTTTCTCGAATAAAATAAATGATTGATCTCAACCATACGCATTCCCTACTTGCTTCATGAATAGCTATTATCTCAACATGATTTGAAGAAGTAGCAACAATAGATTGCTTTGTGGAGCGTCATGATATGACAGTACCTCTATAAGTAAATACGTACCCGGTTTGAGATCGAGCTTTATGGGGATCAGATAAATAACCTGCATCTGCATAACCAACAAGATCTGCACTATCTTTGTTAGCATAAAACAAACCCATATCCAGAGTTTCCTTTAAATATCGCAATATATGCTTAATCCCGTTCCAATGTCTCTGTGTAGGAGAAGAACTATATCTTGCTAATAAATTAACAGAAAATGATGTGTCAGGCCTTGTAGCATTAGAAAGATACATTAATGCACTAACTGCACTGAGATATGGTAATTCGGGACCAAGGAGTTCCCCATTCTCTTCTGGAGGTCGGAACAAATCCTTATTCACTTCAAATGATCGACAACCATTGGTGTGCTCAATGGGTGCACTTTGTCCATGTATAAGCGTTTTAAGACCCTTTCTGTATAGGCAGATTGATGGATAAAGATCCCGTCTGCTAAATGTTCAATTTGCAGACCAAGACAAAGTTTTGTCTTTCCAAGATCTTTCATCTCAAATTCTTTCTTAAGATATTCAATTGCCTTTTGGAGCTCTTCTGGAGTTCCAACAAGATTTATGTCATCAACATAAATAGCAAGTATAACAAATTCTGATACCATTTTTTATAAAAATACATGGACAAATAACATCATTTATATAACCTTCTTTCAGCAAATATTCACTAAGGCGATTATACCACATGCGCCCAGATTGCTTTAAACCGTACAAAGATCTTTGTAATCTGATCGAGTACATTCCTCGAGACTTTGAACTATATGCTTCAGGCATTTTAAATCCTTCAGGAATTTTCATGTAGATTTAATCAAATGAGTCATATAGATCATGACTTGCATTTAAATGGCTTGACATCTTCAGGTGTCTGGACTGCAGGTCCGATCCTCACGATTTTTTACAATATTGTGCACTATATTGTATCAAAGATATCGTCGACGATCATTCGTATCGGTTCCTAAACGACATAACTTGTTGAGATCTCATCACTTTCCTTATTTCAGGTACCTGAACTTCTTCTGGAGTTTCATGAAATGTTATGTCGTGGGCTCTTCTAGAGCGCATTTCCTCCTTATTATGATCATTTTAATCATTTGCTCCCATCCTTTTCAAGGATTGCTACCTTTGGAACCGATTGGTCTACCACACTTCATGCGTACAGTAAACTCCATCCTTCAGGAACTTTAATTTTAATAGGAGCATTCGCAGCTGAAATATGATATTTAATTTTGGATCAGCAAATGCTTCTGGCATTTGACTTGAATTATCTTCTGAGTGAGGATCATACTAATGATAATTCGATTCATATACTTTTTCAGCTGTTTATTCCATCCCCAAATGTTAGAAAAACTAACATATATCCCCAATATTCTTTGGGAAACATATCCTTGTGCATTGTGGTAGAGAAATTAATCATATACCACACATCAAAAGATAGTAGGAATATTTGGTTTCTGATCCTAAATCAATTGTGAGGAGAGGACTTATCATATATTATTGGTCTGATACATACAAGTGCTTCTATATGCAATTTAGAAAATCTTAGAGCAACACATGAGGCTTTGTTCTCATAAGCGATAGTTTAGCCATTAATAGGAGGTATTCGCTAAACTAGCTTAGATATAAACCAGCATCATCAAGATGAACTATCTTGATTTCATAATATGAAATTTATGCTCTTAATTGATAAAAATAATTTCAAATGCCAAACTGCAGGTTGACAATAATCGCACATGTAACCATCTCATATATGCATCTATAAGTGGTTTACATGATAGGTGAATGAGCCCGTATTCACCTTTTATATATTTCAGATTAGGGTCTTAGTCCCAACTTTAGCTAGTATAATCAATTTATTATGAGAACAAGCAACACAAGAGAATTCTTGAAGAATCTTCTAGTTCTTCAGTATATACTTATATCTCAAATGGAAAATGAAAACTTCAGATTTATCATGGCATGTGATATCTCTTAGTAAACTTCTGGTTTACTATAGCATAAACTTTTGCATTTGTAAGCTTCTGATTTACCGTGGCTACTTTTGTATTAGCAAATTTCTGATTTACTATAGCTACTTTTGCCTCAGTAAAACTTCTGGGTTACTGTGACTGCTTTTGCATTAGTAAACTTCTGGTTTACCGTGATACATAATGTAGTACAAATTAAAGATTAAGGCGGGTAACTTTGCACATACATATTATTTTACCCCCTATGATTGTGGAAACATGAAGATTTTCAATCTTCTAATCATTTGTAGTCTCAATATGATAACCATTTGTATTAGTAAACTTCAGGTTTACTACAATATATGTTTTGACCATAATCATATAATATGAATGACATATTTGTATATAAGCTCTTCGAGAGACTTCCTTTATTATCCACAATCTAATATTTATCAGACACTACTGGTGTCATGTGTCTTCTAGACAAGCAGTTAGCTCTTCAGGAGTTATTGATACATTTTGTACTATCAAATATTGCTCAGACACTTCTGGTATCATGAGAGAAAATCGTAATCCAATAGATAATATAAAGAAAATTATATATTATAAATGTAAAAAATTAAGAATTTCAGTAATTTTACCACCAACTTTGTGACGAATGTCTCATTCAGGAAGAAATGCCATTAACATCTGAATATTTTATATCTAAGCGGCAACCACATAGTCAATACATCCTTCAGGGAAAGATATATGAGTTGTTATTTCCTTCGGGGAACTCAATAACTAACCATAATATATTAATGTAGTGCAGTAGAAAACATTCTACAAGAATGCATTGCCTTAGAAAGATACTTAATAAAATTTTCAAGATGTTTTATGTACAACAGGTACGTGCGGCAATGATTTTTATGCCACAAAATAATATTTACATCCTATGTTATTCTAGCTCTTCAGGAGGTGAGTAGAGATATTTCTTCATTCACTCCAGGGAATGAAAATGTGCATAAAAAAAAACTTTGAATAGCTCATTATTTTGTTTAAGCACAAAAAGACACACTTTCATAATATTTTCCTACTTCAGGAGGAAATTTTAATTGTGTTACTTCTTCAGGAGAAAATTTAAAATACGAAATATTGAGTATATATTCTCTCAATCATATTACCTCTTCTGGAGGTGAATTGTAATATATTTACATCAAGAGCGCGTTCATATATTGTCACATTCACTTCAGGGAATGGATTAATATTTATCAAAAGTTCTCATCCTTCAGGTAATGGAACATAATTATCTGAACGTGCATTTATCACACCAAATTGTGTGATGGCTTAGAAATACTACTTCAGGAGCAAATAGAAGCATGCAAGTAATATAGAGAAATTTTCTCTAACTTATCTTCAATTGTAACCATAGAAAGCCTAAATTATCACTTCTGGTGGTCATAGGCATATACCACTTCTGGTGGTTAACAAAACTTAGTTACAATGAGATATACGAAACATAACCACTTCTGGTGGTTGTATATTTCTTGCAAACTCTGCTGGAGTTTAAGTGAATCTAATAATGTTACCCATTTTGTAATCCTTTATTAAGATAATCAAAAGGAAAATAAGTACTAAAATAGCGACTGTATAAGTATACATAGCCCCCCAATCGTTTTCCGCAGAAACTACTGGGGTAGTCTCGCCATCATATAATAGCTTAAGTAAAATCATTATTTGTTTTTCAATTTCACGAGATCTCATCCAAGTAAAATGACATCTACATCATTAGTTGGCTAGAAAGACGTGATTAACATACATGATAAATATATATTTAGAACAAGAAAGTTCATACCTTGGATACTTTCAAAGATTTGCTCGATATGGCAGTGTTATGAAATAACGACTATAAAGAAATAAACTGAAGACAAGTATAGATAGAGAGAGATTGATGTCTTATTCGATGTTCAAGCTGATGTACATAATGAACTGAAATCTCCTCTATTCATAAAAGAAAGGAAGCTGCTACTGCAAGCTGTTGCATAAGCTGCTTGTAAGTTACTACTGCAAGTTGCTGTGTAAGTTGCTTGTAAGCTGCTACTGTACCGGATGTAGATAATCTTCTTTCGGGGGTAATGTTTATCCATAACGGAGTACCAAAATGATAAGCTTTTTTAGGAGGCTTATTTCCAATAGAGTACTAAATAGATAAACATATTTATAGTAGTGTCCCATATGAATAAGCTTCTTCAGAAAGCTTATTTACAACAAATGAACATCCATTATATAATATATATTTATAACAACATCTACACTTTTATGTTTTCTCATTATCCTCTTCTGTTTTCTTCTTCTCTACTCTTTTTTTTTTCTTCCTGTTAAGGATTGGAAAAATTCAACCCCAATATGTCTTTTTCTCTCTAAACCGCGTTTCTGCCATTATCTTTAATTAGCTCACCTAAAATAACCCCACACCAAAGTGAACTACTTATTCCATTTTCTCTATTTAAAGACCTTTTATTTTTCAAAAAAGTAAATCTTATGAGGTGTTTAGACTAATTAATATTAGTAATAAAATTACAACATAATGTATATCAATTGATAATACTGAGTACTCTGTCCGTTCGACTTATGTGACAGAATTTCATTCCTAATCATATATATATATATATACTATATTATAAGTGTGAAACCACAAAGTAAGAGTTAATTTACTAAAATATCCATATAAAACTAAATGAACTTTTTACCCTTCAAATAAAAAACGACTCGTCTACTATTTGTTTCCCAAAAAGTAAATTTATATTACAATAGATATAACTTATTAGATAAAACTATTCAAGTACATTGTATACAATGAATCAGCAAATGGGAAGAAAATCGTGTGAATTTTATTCAAAGTCTTGTAATTCTTTTCATCTTCCAACAATGGTTTCGGTTATACAATTTATATGAGATTTAATTAGAATATCTTTTCAATGTCTAATACTCATTTTATATGATCTCTTTCTATAGGTCCAACCATTAAGAGTATTCGTGTAAATTATGATTTTTGGCTTACATTTAGTGATCTTAGTTGTTTTGTTTCTTGTTATAGTTAATGGTGAATTATGATTAATGTTATATTTTGGTTTTTTGTTGTGTTGTAGGGCATTTATGGTGAGGTCTTTGGGGTTTGTGATTGGGTCTAAGTTCATGACAGGTTGATTAAATATATAATTTATATTTGTTTTCTCATTTTACTTTTGTTTTCCACGACTCACTCTTGAGAATTTGTTTGTGGTTTTTGTATTTTTTTGTTTGCTTCTCAAAATGAACAGGGGTACAATTTATCTCAACCTTTGGAATTTCCTTTCATATCAGGTGAACTTTTTCACTCCATGTTACTTTTCTTTTGAGTTTGTTAATTTCTATAACTTTTTCTAACCACTTGTACAAGTTAGATTAGTAGTAAATTTTTGTATTTTGACGAATTGATTGTGAAATATATATGTCCCATATCTTGGCATATAAAATAATAAAAGGTGGAGCACATTTTTGGTGCAGTTCATAGTTTTTTTTATTATTTTTCTTTATTTGTTATTGTATAAATTGAATTTCTTTGTGTAGTGATAAATTTCTTACACTACAAATCCTTTACTTAATCACGAGTCACGGTTTTTACTGATGAAATGGTGCTCTCTTAGTTTCCGATGAAACGATTTTTCAATGAAAACTTTGTTTGCTTGTAAGTTTTTTCCGTCAATTTCAGTGGAAGTCATCTCGCACTTATTATAATATTTTAAAAATATTTGTACTAATTAGTATAGAATATACGTGCAACAGACGTGTTCAAAATTTAGTATATTTAAAAGAGAACGACAACCTCTTAAACTTAAAAATAATTTAACTTAAATATATTGTGTTATCCTAATTGATATTGTATTCACATAATATTTAAGACCACAAGTAATATTATCGCATGTTTTAATTTTTTTGACAGTAAAACTTACTTACACCCGATATTTATTCTTAGACTAGTTTCTTGATACGTGTGTTGCACGAGTTATTCCGTACAAGCAGTAAAATAATTTAAAATATTATTAAAACATGTGAAATATTACACTAAAATTTCAAAAGAAAATAATACAAGCTAAAAATAATAAATAGTTTTCGAGATGTAGTGTTGAGCTCAAATTGACTGCATAGCTCTACGAAGATCAATACTTATATTTAATTAGACAATTATATTTTATAATTACATAAATTTAGTTGTTATGAGTTACAAACATATAATATATGACCGTATATTTCACCTAATATTTTTTTGTCAATATTTTTTATGAAGTTGTGCCATTTTAATGTTTCGGCAAAATGATTCATGCAACAAATAAAAAGAGAAACTAATACTTATTTGTACATGATATATTTTTATAAAGAATGGAAATTTTAAATGTTTGTAAAATTTTGTCAACATCAATTGAGTACAATAATAAAAACATAATAAAAAGAATTTTTTTTTCATAATTATGCAAAATTATAAAAGAAATTTGAAATGTTAATTGCAAAAGATTGAGGGAACCAAAATGTATTGTACTTATTCATGAAGGTATATATATTTTTGAAGGGTATCATAGTCACTTAAGTTTACAGGGTTATTTTGGTCTTTCACACTCAACTTTTGATCCTAATATATATATATATACACGACTAAGTTTTGTTTTCCCCACTCCATTTCTGCGAAATTTCCTCTACCGCGTCAACCTCCCCCTATTTTATACTCCCTCTAACTCTCATATCCTTCAGCTGTAAGTAAAGTAATCACTCCTACATAGACCAAAGATTCAATCTTTATATAATTCAATTTCTCTTCTTTAATTCATCTCTAAAGTTCACTCCTTTATTCCAAGATTTCAATATTTTATAGACAATTTCACTTCTTCGTATTTGAGAAGATTGAATTCTTATACAAAAATATCATTTGTGGTATAGGCAAAAAGTGTCAAAAATGGAGAATAATCAGTCATCTTTCTATCAATTCAGTGATAAGCTTCGTTTACAAACAAACAACTTAGCAAATTTGTCTTCAAATGATTCAATTTGGAGCAGCAATTATGTTTCAAAAAAGCCTGCAGAAAGAAGAAACTTTGATATTAGAGTTGGTGGTGAGCTTATAAATTCTGTTATTAGTTCTAATATTCCAACAAAAAATCTCAACTCAGATTATAATCTGTTTAGCAATAAAGGGGTTTACACTAACCCTTTGAATTTCAGTTACAATAGTAGTAGTAAGGGTAATACTGAAAATAACAATAACAATATTGTTGTGAATTCAAAAGGGGTTATCAAGAAAAGTGGAAAAATTGGTTATGAGGATGAAAGTGGCTATTTTATGAACAAGTTTGGGAAGAAACATATTAACAAGATTAATAGAGAAAGTAATTATAAGGATGAGAATAAGAATATTGGTGTAGAAAAGAGGTTCAAGACATTACCAGCATCAGAATCATTACCAAGAAATGAAACAGTTGGTGGATATATTTTTGTTTGCAACAATGATACTATGCATGAGAATCTCAAAAGGGAGCTCTTTGGTTAGTATTCTATTCTCATATTTTATTTTATTTTTATATTTTATTTTTGCTTTTATTTCTTGATTTTTCTGCATTGTTTTTCTCTCAGTTGGATGTTTTAGTTTAAAATTGTGATTTTGTAAATAGCTGCAATTAAGTTGGCTGTATGATATAGATGACTCATACCGCCAGTAGCAGAGCCAGGATTTTCATTAAATGGGGGTGCAAAATTTTTGAAAATAAATACATAATAAGTCGAAGGGGATTCAATACATAGTATATATACATAAATAATTTTCGGCGAAGCTTGGAGCTATATTTGGCTCCGCCACTGCATATAGCTGACGAACTGTTTTGAGATTGAGGCATAGTTATTTAATTGATATTATTGATTGAGTTTGCTAGTTTTAATAGGTATGCTTAGTAGCAAATTGCTGTAGATTATTGAAGAGTTAATGAGTTTTTGGTCAGATTCAGTTTCTCTGTATTCTGTTCTTGAAATTGTTTGATAGCAAGTCTGTGACTTTATAGTTACAGTTTGCATTTTAACGATGACATTTTCGGTTGGTAATTGAACATAGGAATGTTTCTGAAGTTCTTGATGTTCTGTTTCTCAAGAGAAATGATTTAGGTTTCTTTTATTCTGGTAATATTGGTGGTATTGGTTTGTGGTGGTCGAACACGTGAAGTAATAAAGAACACATTTCAAACTCCCAGACCGTTGTTTCATATCGCAGAAATTTGCGCTGCTCGTATTCCCCGGTTAAAGAATATGAGTTCTGCAAAATAAAGCTGGTCTCAAATTCGCCAGCATAAAAAAAGTTTTAACCAAGATGAATTCTCCAAATACTGTATACATAGGATTATATGGCCAACATCGACTAATTTGAGATTGAGGTGTCGTTGATTGATCCAATGTATCTGCTAGTTCCACAATTCTAGTTATTCATCAGCCCACACAACAAAAAGAAGGTAAGAATTGATGTTTTTCTGATATCTGCTCCTATTATATTTCAGGCTTGCCGCCTCGTTACAGGGATTCAGTTCGCCAAATAACACCCGGCTTGCCTCTTTTCCTCTACAACTACTCAACCCACCAGCTTCATGGGATATTTGAGGTTTGTGTCTCTATTGTAAATCTCTCAATCTTGCTGTGTTAGGATCTTCTCCTTTTTTTTTGCGTTGCTATTTAACGAGTACATGAATTGGTTGTATAGGCTGCGAGCTTTGGTGGGTCCAATATTGATCCTACAGCGTGGGAGGACAAGAAGAACCCTGGTGAATCGCGCTTTCCTGCTCAAGTAAGAAGAGTTAACAAATTCTATTAGCTTTTTGTGCAGAATTTCATTAGATATTCGAATGCTAGGGACAAAACTAGGCAAAAACATAACAACTATTTTGCATATATATAAATTGTTGAATCTCCTTGATATAAGGAAATATTTTAATATAGTGGCAAATGTGGTCTAAGAATTGCTTTAGGTCATAGGTTTAAATCTTTGGTGTGACATCTCACATTTTTTCGAATTCCCTCATTAGAACTTCTGGCTCAGCCACTCACTCCTACCATAAGGATAATATCTCTCTTATCCTATCATATTTATTTCATTTACCAGATTAAGGATGACTATATTATGTGATGGATTAACTGGAAATTGAATTGAAATCAGACTGAATAAGGTTCCTGGTTTGTGTATTAAGACCTGCTGCTTTCGTCTATTCGCGTATAGGTACGTGTTGTGACAAGGAAAATATGTGAACCACTTGAAGAGGACTCATTCAGGCCAATCCTTCACCATTACGACGGTCCTAAGTTCCGCCTTGAATTAAACATACCAGAGGTAACTATTATTTTCTTGAAAACCAATTTTTTTTTAAAAATTATAATAGATAGAGAGTTTATAGTCTCCATGTATAGAAGCATAGACCTTTGTTTTAACATGAAAAAATTGTATTGTTTGGTTTTGCAGGCCATCTCTCTCCTGGACATTTTTGCAGAGAAAAATATACTGAATAGTTTGTTAAATTGAAGGGTCTACTATACATAGGCAATTATATGATATGTATATAGGCAATATATGTAAAGGAGCTGTGATTTCCTTTGCAGACTGATGTTACAAACCGTTTTGTAATATAGCAGGCTTTCTTGCATCTATAAAAGTAAAGTAAAACCAGTTCTACTTTGTTTATTAATTTGTGTTCTGGATATGATTATCTGCCATTTTTGGGTTTTTATTCAAAACTTATTATTAGCACATTGGTCCTAATACAAGTTGTTCTTGAAAGATAATACAAAGTGCAGTGTTTGATGTGTGAGTTATGCATACGGCATGGATTCAAACCCCGTAGCTTAGAAAAGTCTGATATTTAAATGGAGAACAGTCGAGGGACGGATCCATTATTCACCAATTTCATACGTGTAATATGGAGCTTTTAAGTGTCAAATCTTCTATTCACATTGTAAGTGTGCATTGAAGGTCATTATCTAGAATTGCATTTGCTGTCACAGACTAATAATGTGTATTGTAGTCGTTATTGTATGCAGTTATTGTATGTTGTCGCAAGGTAGGGGAAAGTATGCATGCGTACACTATCGTCTCCAAATCCCATTTATGGAATTTCATGGGGTATGTTGTTATCGTTATTGACTTTGAAAATACCAAATCCTTAGGGTCAGTGAGATATGTATCTTTCTCTAGGTTCTAGAAATGAGCAATCGTTTAGAAGTGAAGAATGAATATGAGTGTAGACTAATAGTTGGAAGGGGAGTCCTGGAGCGACATTTGAGTTATTTTTATGTGACCTATAGGTCACAGGTTCGAGCCGTGAAATCAACTACTGATGCTTGTATCAGAGTAGACTGCCTACATTATATCCTTTGGGGTGCGACCCTTTCCCGGACCTTGTGTGAATACGGAATGCTTTGTACATCGCTTTGACCTTTTTAGCGTAGAAAAATAATTGAATAAAGAGGACATTGAGACAATTATTCAGAGTTATATTTAGAAAGTAGTTGAAAAGTAGCAAGTAAAATGGTTGAACTGTCCTCTTTAACATTGGAACAAGTTGTTGAATAAGTTTACTTGTCCATGTCAAATTCAAACAATACAAGTTACGGAGTAGTAGTTTATTTGAACATCTCACTTTGTTTGGTGGCATATAATATAAGCTTATCTTCTGGTGTCATGTCATATATAAAAAATCTCTTTTTTCTTTCTTGTACTTAAATTTTGTAGATAGTAGATATATAGTACTCTTTATTTATTTATTAATGATCTAACAAGTAAAACTACAAAAAAATAAAATATTATGTCAAAACGACTTCTGACATCGCTGGAAGGACCAAAGTCATATTTGTAGGCCGACAATTTTACCAAATAGATAAAATCAAGTGCAAATCTTGATATCATCATAGAAAATTAGGTCTCTTGCTGCGGCGGAAATATGTCACTACTCTGTTTTTCATTTTTTAAAATTAATTTTGTGTTGAATTTTAATTTATGGGAAAAGGATGGTTAGGAGCTCACCTAATCCAACTTTAAAAGTTGAAATTCTGAAATTTGCCAAATACTTATAGGTAGCTTGTTAAATTTTATAAATTAAACAAAACAGTAACCATTCAGGGTCCATAGCTCAGTGGTAGAGCATTTGACTGCAGATCAAGAGGTCACCGGTTCGAACCCGGTTGGGCCCTATTTTTTTTTTCTTCCCATTATTTTCAGTCTTGATCCTTTTACCTCCTTTATTAAATCACAACAGCCATCTCAGTCCAATATTATACCTCTTTTAACAAATCACTTTTTTCTTTCTTTTGAAGCATGTCATTTTGTCTCAGGCTACCCACTTCCTACGTCCACTATTAGAAAACTGCCTAAAATCGTCTCGATCGAAAAACTGGAAAAATCAAGCGATTTTCGATCGCCTTTAATCCGTCGCAATTAAGTTGGTCGGAAAAAAAAAGCGACCGAAGCCGGTCGCAATTTCCGACCGATTTCGATCGGTAAATTAGTTTTCACAAACGACCCAAAAAAGAAAATATGTCAAAAACCTGATCGAAGTCGGTCAGTATTTTTAATTATAACAATTAAAAAATGCATCGTCTGGGACTCAAACCAAGGTCTGTACTATGGCAGGATACTATTCTACCACTAGACTATTGGTACATTTTGGTTTATGACTTTCTTTTAATTTATTTGTATTTTTTAATTGTATTTTCGCGCGAAAATAACCGACCTATTTCAGTCTATTTTTTGAATATTAATTTTAATTTATTTTATATGAAAAATTGACTGATTTCGATCGGTTTCTTAAAAAATAAATTTCGCGGGACGCTGAAATAGTTTCCCGCATTTTTTAGCCAAAGAAACCCACCGAAGTCGATCGGTTTGTAAGAAAAAAATTAAAAATTAAAATATTTTAAAACCGACCGACTTCGATCGATTTTTCGGTCGGTTTTGACCGAATTTCTAGTAGTGGTTTGGCTTTAAAGCTTTTTCAACTGATAACTGCATATGTTAGTTTGTAACCTACTACAATTAGTGCAGTTATAAATGAAGGAGGAAAATACTAATAGTAGTTTACTGTTGAAAAACATTATTAATCAATTATCAATGCGACTTCACAATCAAACTGAGTACTAGCTCGTTCAAGACTGCAGAATAAATGCTCCTCATTGTTGGTTTGTTGGCATTTGCACGCCATTTCAAACTTATACTGCGCAATTAGGAGAAAAACACATTCTTTTGGTAATATAAAATAATGGATCTCCTTAACCTAAGAGAAGATTTTGGTGTTGTTGCAAAGGGGTTCAAAATTTACTTTTCCTCAGTTTTTAAAGCTTATATGTGAGTTCTAATATTTTTTCTAAATCCTCTTATATGTATTCTTGGATCTGCTCCTTTTTTTTTTTTTTTTTTTTTTTTTTTTTTTTTTTTTTTTTTTTTTTTTTTTTTTTTTTTTTTTTTTTTTTTTACAAAACTTTTTGCACCCGCCCT
>ML405546.1:0-35112 GCA_005239525.1 Nicotiana knightiana | reverse complement strand
TTTTTTTTTTTTTTTTTTTTTTTTTTTTTTTTGTTTATTGAAACAAGACTTCTATTAATTCATTAAGGACATGATTTATCCGAAGGAGCTTACAACTTCTTTTTTTTTTATAAGGTGAGATACTAGTAAAATCATAAATTGCTTATGTTTTATCTAAAAATCGTCCATGTATTATTTATGATCACCTAAGTGATCTCCGGTTAATCGTTTATTAGTACCAAGATCATTTCTTATAAAGATCCATAAAATAAGAATTCAAAGCGATTTTTAATTTTTCGTGGGTTAGTGTGTCCATATCTTCAAGAATTCATGTGAAGGGCTCTGAATCACCTAAAATTTTGTAGGCCATCAAAAACGAGTTAATGAACAATATTTATTGTTTCGTCAAGAGTGTTCCTCATTTTTTAGCGTTTTAGTGCCATAAAATAAGAATTCAGGACGATTTTCAGTTTTTCGTGTGTTAATGTTCACGCCATCTTCATGAATTCGGGCAACGTACTCCGAATTGCCTAACATTTTCTGGGCACTTCAGAAAAGATTAATGGACAACAATCATTGATTCGCCGTGATTATTCCTCATTTTTTGGCATTTTAGCGCATAAAATAGGAATTTAGGACGATTTTTAATTTTTTCGTGTGTTAATATCCATGCCATCTTCATGAATTTGGGCGACGGGTTCCGAATCGTATAAAATTTTGTGGACCAATCAGAAACGGATTAATGAACAATAGTCATCACTTCGCCATGACCGTCCCATTTTTTTGCCTTTTGGCTATAAAACAAGAATTCATGATGATTTCTAATTTTTCATGTGCTAATGTCCACGCTATCTTCATAATTTTCGGCGACAGTCTCCGAATCGCCTAATTTGTTGGGGCCATAAGAAACGACCTAAGAAAAAATAGTCATCGCTTCGCTATAATTGTACCTCAATTTTGGCGTTTTAGGGTCATAAAAAAGAATTCAGGATGGTTTCTAATTTTTTGTATGCTAATATCCACGCCATATTCATGAATTCGGGCGACAGATTTCGAATCACCTAAAATTTTATGGGCCCATCAGAAACAAACTATTGAACAGTAGTCATCACTTCGCCATGAACGTTCCTTGTTTTTTGGCGTTTTAGGGCCGTAAAATAAGAATTCAGGACGATTTTCAATGTTACGTGTACTAATGTCCACGCAATCTTGATGAATTCGGGCAACGTGCTTCGAATCGCCTAACATTTTCTAAGGCACTTCAGAAAAGACCAATGAACCATAGTAATTGATTCGTCATGACTATTCCTCATTTTTTGGCATATTAGAGCCATAAAACAGGAATTCAAGACGATTTCCAGTTATTGGTGTGCTAATATCCATGCTATCTTCATGGATTCGAGCAACGGGCTGCGAATCGCCTAAAATTTTGTGGGCCCATCGAAACGACCTATTGAACAATTATCATTGCTTTGTCGTGATCATTCCTCATTTTTTTAGTATTTCAGGGGCATAAAATAGGAATTTAGGACGATTTCTATTATTTCATGTGCTGATGTCCATGTCATCTTCATGAATTAAGGAGACGGACTCTGAATCGCCTAATTTTTTGAGGTCTTATGACCTATGAAAAAAAGTCATCGCTTCGCCTTGATTGTACCTCATTTTTGGCGTTTTAGGACCATAAATAAGAATTCGGGATGATTTTTAATTTTTCGTGTGCTAACATCCACTCCACCTTCATGAATTCAGGCGACGGGTACCGAATCACCTAAAATTTTATGGTCCCATCAGAAACAACCTAATGAACAATAGTCATCATCTCATGATCCAAAATCTACTATAGGTCATGATGGCGCCTAACGCCGCCATCAAGCAAGCCTACGGTGATTGATCTATTTAATTACTCATGTTATTACTTTCGAAATCAAAAATTTTAATAAGAAAGAAAATTTACACTTTTAAATCCACAAAAACGTACATAATTAGTAGTTTATTAAGAGAATGAAAGGCAATAATAATATATAAATTCGTAAGCATCACTAGCATATACGAAATATGGTGTCACAAGTGCATGAGCCTTTACTAAGGAGTACAATAATAATATCTGTCTGGAACGTAAATAAGACAAGATAAAATAAACAGTATGATGGAGACTCTGTGGACTGCGATGCGTAGCCTGGAATGCAGCTTACAAAAAGTCTGCTCAGCAGCTGCACCTACGCGCCAAGATGATCACCAAATGAACCTGTCAGATCCTACACATATAGTGCAGAAGTGCAGCATGAGTATATGAATCAATGCGTACCCAGTAAGTATCTAGCCTAACCCCGGAGAAGTAGTGACGAGGGGTCGGCATCGACACTTACTAGAGGCCCAACAAAGCAATATAATACAACAATAAGCAGATGTGAAGCACACAACCATAATGGGATAAATCTGTAAGTTACCTAATCTTCCAAATGTTTCTTTTAAAGTATGAATTTCTCGATCTTGTATTCTACCTCATCAGCTCATATGTATCAAGTACCAGTAACAAATGTATAAGAAGCACCATGTAAAATGACGGGCATCGGTGGAAAGATAATCTCGCGAATGTTCGGACTACCAGTGATATAACGCACGATTATGCTTCGGTTGCTCGGCCCGATCCAGAATAATATGTACACTACCGAGGGTCGAGCGACATGAACCATAGATGCATCTATTATACTACCGAGGCGTTCGATCCGCTCCACGATAAAGGAAGGAAGTTATCGAATTATGAGACACGTGCATACAATATTGTACACGAGCACAAAGTGAATATAATCTTTACCGTTTCTCAAATAACTAGCCAACAACTCAAGGTGATAAGGCTCGGCCTAGTATACATATATTTACTTCTAAATTATTTCAATTATAAATTCAAGTAATTAAGCCAGCAGAATGAGTACAGATAATTCATATATTACTTGATAACGTCCTAAGTCTATCCGGACATAAACATGCTTTAACCACGTACGGACTCTCGTCATCTCGTGCGTAGGAAGCGCCTACAACTAGTAGCACATAAAAATTACATCACCTAGGGGTAGCTTCCCCCTCACAAGGTTAGACATGAGACTTATCTCTCTCCGATGTTCCATAACCGGCTCCAACGCCACTCTAACACCTCAACTCAAAGCCAAACGTCCCGAAACTAGTCAAATAACGTGTAAATCAATCAAAAATATACTCCAGTGCTTGCAATTTAACAATTTATAACAATCCCCAACTTCGCTCGAAAGGTCAATAAAGTCAACCCTCAGGCCCACGTGCCCGAATTTTGAAATTTTTTGAAGATAAGGTTTACACATAACACCATGAACTCAAATATATGATTTATTCTTAATTTCATGTCCAATTTCGTGGTGAAAATCCAAAAATACCAATTTCTAGATTTTCTCTTAAAATCCCATAATTTCCACAAATTTTCATGTATATACAAGTCCAAATTCGTATATTTAACTCACAACTTGTAGAAATACTTACCTCATGATTGACGATGAAAATGATGCTCCAAAATCACTCCAAAGTTGGCTCCCATGGAAGAAATGAAGTGGAAATGAGTCAAACCCCCATTTTTAAAACCACAACTACCTAGTCCGACCTTCTTTGCGAACGCGGCAAGTCCCTCGCGTTCGTGAAGCAATACCAGCTCCAGTACCAAAACTGCCCTTCGGGAACGCGAGTCACAGCTCGCGAACGCGATGCTTTACTAGGTGAAGCATCGCAAACGTGTTGCCCAATCCGCGAACGCGAAGGTTAACGGAATCTCCCAGGCCAGTTTCTTCACCGCGAACGCGACACTGCCATCGGGAACACGAAGCTTTGCCTCCTCACCTTACACGAACATGTGGCCCTAATCGCGAACTCGGAGCACAAAAGTCAGCAGCCAACAAATCCTTCTTCGCGAACGCGTGAATACCTTTGCGTTCACGAAGAACAAAACTAGACACCAACAACAACAACTTAGCCAAACTTGGTCCAAAACCACTCCAAAACACACCCGAGGCCCCCCGATACCTCGTCCAATCACAGCAACCAATCTCAAAACATTAAAAAACCTGCCCGAGGCCTCAAATCACGCCAAACAACATCAAAACTATGAATTGGCGATCAAAATCCTTTTTTAAACTTTCAAATTTCAAAGCTTAGACAAACACGTCCGAATCATATCAAAACATTCCAGAATGACCCCAAACTTTACGTGCAAGCCAAAAATCACGATACGAACCTATTCCAAGGCTCGAAACCCCAAACAGACATCGATATAATCAAAATCCACTTCAAACCAAACTTATGAAATTCTTAAGCCTTTAAAATGGCAACCTCCCATAATAAGAGCCGAAATGCTTCCGACCACCCGATAATCAACCCGCCCAAGTCCGAAATCACCATACGAACTTATTGGAACCTTCAAAACTCGATTCCGAGGTCGTATACTCAAAAGTCAAACCTTAGTCAATTCTTCCAACTTAAAGCTTCTGAAATTAGAATTTTCCATCCGAATCAACTCTAAACTTCCCGAAATTCAACTCCGGCCACACGTACAAGTCATAAAAGATGACGTGAAGCTACTCAAGGCATCAAACCGCCAAACGACACGCTAGAGCTCAAAACAACCGGTATGGTCCTAATATTCCCCCCCCCCCCCCCCCACTTAAACATATGTTTTCCCTCGAACGTGCTGAGAACTACTCCGGAGTTTCCCCAGAATCAGTGTTCAACAGTTTACGCACCTACCCGTGCCACCACAACCCAGTTGAGCACATTAGCTCGAGCCAGACTGAAGATCCTCTCTTTTATTTTGTAAATAAGACTTTGTTCAAAATTCTAACCTCTGAATTTATCTACAAGACCTGATCACCGCATCAATACCAGACACTATACCCAACATGACCATGCTCCTCCGCTGAAATCACACCATGCACAATATAAGTCGCTTGGCCATAATAACATCCTCCGACCAAAATAGCTTAAATTTCACAAACACGGTGCCCGCAATACACCTTATACACATATAAGCCACGTTCCAACTCTCGCAATACTGCCACGATGGAAGAGATGTGTAGTAACTCATAACCTCCTACCGAATCAACAAATCATGGAGTCTCTCCTCCTGACAAGGACTATCACCTCAATCTGAATTGAATAACGGTATTTGCTCCTTAATACACCTTATATAGATCTGATTACATTGATTTCAAGTCCAATAATCTCCTCTCACCCAGTACAAGCTGCTCATGCAATAAGCCACCTCAAACACTGACCAAGATCTCATTTGACGTACAATGCGCCGATAAGCCACTACTTGAATATGACAGATGAGGAGGAACGAACTCTGGAAAAGAACTACCCAGCCCGCACAACGAAAAAAACAGTCGAACAAAATACACAAGAATAGATATAGGGCACCGTACTCAACATCTCACTATTGCGGCGTGCTACTCGATCCACACATGGTATCGCTGCATTGTGCAACCCGATCCAAACATGATACCGTTGCAGCGTGCAACCCGATCCAAACAACATACCCATGGCTGCGTACCACCCAATCCACACATAACAATCAATAAGGAAATACCCATCAAGCCAAAATGCTTATACCTACGAAATGCCCGAATGTTGACCACAAGCATGCTAAGTGCATAAGACAACCCTGGGGGGACAGATAGTGTCATACGTTACAAAACTCAAGCTTAACTAAGGTGTGATAAATGAACTGCATCTCGAGAGCCATCCTACTCATACAACACCACAAACTATGCAGGATCACAATAAACGTGCGAATAATCCAGCCTTCTCACAACCCACCTGGCACAATAGAGTATTACATGGAATAGCTGACTCTGTGGACTGCGATGCGTATCCTGGAATGTAGCTCACAAAATGTCTCCTCAACAGCTGCTCCTACGCGCCAAGATGATCACCAAATGGACGTGTCAGATCCTGCACATATACTGCAAAGTGCGCATGAGTACGTAAATCAACGCATACCCAGTAAGTATCTATCCTAACCCCTGAGAAATAGTAACGAGGGGTCGACATCAACACTTACTAGAGGTCCAACAAAGCAATATAATACAACAAGAAGATGTGAACCACACAACCATAATAGGGTAAATCTATAAGTTACCTAATCTTCCAAATTTTTCTTTTAAAGTATGAATTTCTCGATCTTGTATTCTACCTCATCAGCTCAGATGTATCAAGTACTAGTGACAAACAGATAAGAAGTACCATGTAAAATGCCGAGCATCAATGGAAAGATTATCTCGTGAATGTTCAGACTACCAGCGATATAACGCACGAGTATGCCGAGGTCATCGGCCCGATCCAGAATAATATGTACACTGCCGAGGGTCGAGCGACACGAACCATAAATGCATCTATTATACTACTGAGGCGTTCGACCCGCTCCACAAGAAAGTAATGAAGTTATTGAATTATGAGACACGCGCTTACAATATAGTACACGAGCAGAAAGTGAATATAATCTTCATCGTTTCACAAATAACTAGCCAATAACTCAAGGTGATAAGGCTCGACCAAGTATATATGTTTATTTCTAAATTAATTTCAATTATAAGTTCAAGTAATTAAGCCAGCACAATGAGTTCAAATATTACATGATAAAGTCCTAAGTTTACCCGAACATAAACATGCTTTAACCACGTATGGACTCTCGTCACCTCGTGCGTAGGTAGCGCCCATAACTAGTAGCACATAACAATTACATCACCTAGGGGTTGTTTCCCCCTCAGAAGGTTAGACATGAGACTTACCTCGCTCCGAAGTTCCATAACTGGCTCCAACGCCACTCTAACACTTCAAGTCAAAGCCAAACGTCCCGAAACTAGTCAAACAATGTGTAAATCAATCAAAAATATACTCCAATGCTTACAATTTAACAATTAATAACAATCCCCAACTTCGCTCGAAAAGTCAATAAAGTCAACCCTCGGGCCGACGTGTACAGATTCTGAATTTGAAGATAAACTTTACCCATAATACCAGTAAATCAAATATATAATTTATTTCTAATTCCGTGACCAATTTCGTGGTAAAAATCCAAAAATACCAATTTTTAGGTTTTATCTTAAAATCTCACAATTTCCATAAATTTTCATGTATTTACAAGCCCAAATTCATATATTTAACTCACTACTTGTAGAATTAACTTACTTCATGATTGACTATGAAAATGGTGCTCAAAATCTCTTTAAAGTCTGCTCCCATGAAAGAAATAAAGTGGAAATGAGCCAGACCCTCGTTTTTAAAACCACACTGTGCAGTCCGACTTTCTTCCCGAACGCGGCAAGTCCCTCGCGTTTGCAAAGCACTACCATCTCTATCACCAAAACTGCCCTTGGCGAATGCGAGCCACAACTCGCGAATGGGATGCTTTACCAGGTGAATTCTCGCGAACTCGATGCCCAATGCGCGGACGCGAAGGCTAAGGGAATCTCCCAGGCCAGTTTCTTCACAACGAACGCAACACTGCCATCATGAACTTGAAGCCTTGCCGCCTCACCTTACGCGAACGTGTGGCCCTAGTCGCGAACGCGGAGACGAAAGTCAGCAGCCAACAAATCCTTCTTTGCGAACGCGTGAATACCTTGCGTTCGCAAAGAACAAAACCAGAAAGAAGACACCATCAACAGTAACTTAGCCAAACTTGGTCCGAAAGCACCCCAAAACACACCCGAGGCCCCCAGGGACCCCATCTAATCACACCAACCAGTCCCAAAACATTAAACGAACCTGCTCGAGGCCTCAAATCACACCATACAACATTAAAACTATGAATCAATGAGAAATCCTTCTTATAAAATGTTTAACAACTATGTTTAAACTTTCAAACTTCTAAATTTCGAAAAACGCGTCCGAATCATTGATAACTTTTCATGCAAGCCACAAATCACGATATGAACCTATTCCAAGGCTCGGAACCCCAAATGGACATTGACAACATCAAAATCCACTTCAAACCAAACTTATGAAATTCTTAAGCCTTCAAAATGCCAACCTTCCATAATAAGCGCTGAAATGCTTCTGGACCAACCGATACTCAACCCCAACATATGACCAAGTTCGAAATCACCATACGAACCTATTGGAACCTTCAAAACCCAATTCCGAGGTATACTCAAAAGACAATCAATTCTTCCAACTCAAAGCTTCCGAAATTAGAATTTTCCATCCGAATCAACTCTGAATTTCCCGAAATTCAACTACGACCATATGTACAAGTCATAAAACATGAAGTGAAGCTACTCAAGGCATCAAATCACCGAACGACGTGCTAAAGCTCAGAACGACCGGTCGGGTCGTTACATATCACCTCGCCATGACCGTTTCTTGGTTTTTGGCGTTTTAGTGCCATAAAATAGGAATTCATGAGGATTTCAGTTTTTCATATGCTATGTTCATGCCATCTTTATGAATTCGGGCAACAAACTCAAAATCGCCTAACATTTTTTGGGCACTTCAGAAAATATTAATGAACAATAGTCATTGATTTGCCGTGACTATTCCTCATTGGCATTTTAGAGTCATAAAATAGAAATTTAGGATGATTTCTAATTTTCATGTGCTAATATCCATGACATCTTTATGAATTTCGGGTGACGGGTTCTGAACCGCATAAAATTTTATGGGCTAATCAAAAACGGATTAATGAACAATAGTCAACAATTCGCCATGACCGTTCCTTTTTTTAAAATTTTCAGGCTATAAAATAGGAATTCAGGATGATTTCTAATTTTTTGTCTGCTAATGTCCACGTCATCTTCATTAATTTGAGCGACAGTCTCCGAATCGCTTAATTCTTAGGGCTATAAGAAATGATCCAAGAAAAAATAATCATCTCTTCGCCATGATTGTACCTCATTTTTAGTGTTTTAAGACCATAATAAGGAATCAGGATGATTTCAAATTTTTCGTGTGCTATCTACACCATCTTCATGAATTTGTGCGACGGGCTCCGAATCGCCTAAAATTTTGTGGTCCAATCAGAAATAACCTAATGAACAATAGTCATCACTTCGCCATGACTGTTCACTATTTTTTAGCGTTTTAGGGCCATAAAGCAGGAATTCAGGATGATTTTTAATTTTACGTGTGCTAATGTCCACGCAATCTTGATGAATTCGGGAAACGTGATCCAAATCGCCTAACATTTTCTGGGATCTTCAGAAAAGATTAATGAACAATAGTCATTGATTCGTCATGGCTATTCCTCATGTTTGGCATTTTAGGGCCATAAAACAGGAATTCAAGAAGATTTCAAATTATTCGTGTGCTAGTGTCCGCGCTATCTTCATGAATTCGAGCGACGGACTGCGAATCACCTAAAATTTTGTGGGCCTATCAGAAATGACCAAATGAAACACATTCATTGCTTTGTCATGATCGTTCCTCATATTTTGTATTTTAGGACCATAAAATAGGAATTCAGGACGATTTCTATTTTTCCGTGTGCTAATGTCCACGCCATTTCATGAATTAGGGCGACGGGCTATGAATCTCCTAATTACTTTGGGCCCATTAGAAACGACCTAATGAAAAGTAATCATTGCTTAGTCGTGACTGTTCTTAGTTTTTGGCATTTTTGAGCCATAAAACAGGAATTCAGGACAATTTCTAACTTTTCATGTGCTAATGTCCACGTCATCTTTATGAATTCATGTGACGATTTCCTATTCGCAAATATTTGTAGGCCCATAAGAAACGATCTAATGAATAATAGTCACTACTTTGCCATGACATATCCTTGCTCTTTGGCATTTTAGGGCTCTAAAATAAGAATTCAGGATGTTTTTTAATTTTTTGCGTGATAATGTCCTTGCCATCATCATGAATTTGGGGGACAAGATATAAATTCTTTTGGTCCCACCAGAAACGATCTAATAAAAATAGTCATCGCTTCGCCATAAGTTTTCTCATTTTTGACGTTTTAGGGCCATAAAACAAAATCCAAGACGATTTTTAATTTTTTGTATGTTAATGTCCACATCATCTTCATGAAATTGAGCGTCAATCTCGGAATTGCAAATATTTGTGGGCCCATTAAAATGGCCTAATGAACAAAAGTTAGCGTTTCGCCGTCACTATTCGTCTTGTTTAGTGTTCTAGGTCCATAAAGCAGGAATTCAGGATGATTTTAAATTTTAAGTATGCTAATGTCCACGCAATTTTGATGAATTCAGGCAACGAGCTCCCGTTCACCTAAAGTTTTATGGACCTATCAGAAGTGACCTAATGAACAATAGTCATTGCTTCGCCATCAATGTTCCTTATTTTTTGGCGTTTTAGGGCCACAAAACAGGGATTCAAGATGATTTCAAATTATTCGTGTGCTAGTGTCCATGCTATCTTCATGAATTCGAGCGACAGGCTGTGAATCTCCTAAAATTTTGTGCGTCTATTAGAAACGACCAAATGAACCACAGTCATTGCTTTGCCATGACTGTCCCTCATTTCTTAGCATTTTAGGGCCATAAAATAGAAATTCAGGATGCTTTTTTCTCGTGTGCTAATGTCCATGCCATCTTTATGAATTAGGGATACGGGCTCTAAATCGCGTAAATTTTTTGGACCCTTGTAGCCCACGCCATCTGCATGCATCTAGCTGACCGAACCCGAATCACCTAAAGTTTTTTCGGCCCCTCAAAAATGACCTAAGGAAAAATGGTCATCGCTTTTCCATGAACCTCCTCATTTTTTGGCATTTTAGGGCCATAAAACTAGAATTCCTCTTGATTCTCAAATTTTCGTGTGCTCCATCTGCATGCATCTGGGAAATCGGACCATAATCGCCTAAAATTTTGCCGACCCATAAAAAATGACCTAAGGAACAATAGTCATCGCTTCGCCATGAACTTTCCTCCATTTTTGGAATTTTAGGTCCTTAAAACTGGAATTTCGCTCGATTCCCAGATTTTAGTGTGCTATAGCCCACACCAACTACATGCATCTAGACAATCGTACCCGAGTCGCCAAAAAATTTGTCGGCCCTTAAAAAATGACCTTAGGAACAATAGCCATCGCTTCACCATGACCGTTCCTCATTTCATGAAGTTCCATAAAACTAGAATCCCGCTCGATTCCAAGATTTTCGTATGCTATAGCTCATGCGATATGCATGCAACAGGGTGACCGAACCTGAATTGCCGTAAATTTTTTCGGCCCATAAAAACGACCCAAGGAATAATAGTCATCGCTTTGCCATGATTGTTCCTCATCTTTTGGTATTTTGGGGACATAAACTGGAATTTTGCCTAATTACCATATTTTCGTGTGCCCCACGACACCTGTACTTATTCGGTCGACCGAACCCGAATCGTCTATTTTGGTCTATCAAAAATGATCTAAGGAACAATAGTCATTGTTTCTCGATGAATGTTCCTCATTGTTTGGTGTTTTAGGGGCATAAAACTAGAATTCCGCCTGATTCCCAGATTTTCGTGTACTATAGCTCACGCCATATGCATGCATCCAGGCGGCCGAACCCGAATCGCCTAAAATTTTGCTGGCCCGTAAAAAATAATCTAAGGAACAATAGTCATCACTTCGCCATGACCGTTCCACATTTTTTGGCATTTTAAAGGCATAAAGCTAGAGTTTCGCCCAATTCTCACACTTTCGTGCTATAGACTACACCATCTGTGTGCATCTGGTCGACTGGATCCAAATCCCTAATATTTTTTTCGGTCCTTCAAAAACAACCTAACTAACAATAGTCATCGCTTCGCCATGACCATTCCTTGTGTTTTGGCGTTTTAGGGCCATAAAACTTGAATTCCGCCTGATTCCCAAATTTTGGTGTGTTATAGCCCACGCCATTTGCATGCATCCGAGCCACCGGACATGAATCGCCTAAAATTTTGCCGGACAATAAAAAATGACCCAAAGAACAATAGTTATTGATTCATCATGAACATTCCTCATTTTTTGGCATTTTAGGGCCATAAAACTGTAATTCTGCCAGATTCTCAAATTTTTGTGTGCTATAGCCAACACCATCTGCATGCATCCGGACTATCGAACCTCCATGATTGTTCCTCTTTTTTGGCATTTTAGGACTATAAAACTAGAATTTCACCCAATTTGTTGCAGTCTCAACTGGATAAATGAACAACTTCACATCTATTTCCTATTGTAATGACAAAGGTTTTTCTACTGATCCAGTGTCAGATAATTGGTAGTTCACTTTCAGCTCTTAATCTTCTTCGGGAGACATGGAAAAAGGCAAGGCTCGAGGGACATAGCGCTCCCAGATTTTCGTGTGCTACAACCCATGCCATCTAGCATGCATCCGACGACCGCACCCGAATCGCCTGAAAGTCAGCCAGCCCATCAAAAACAAATTAAGGAATAATAGTCATCGCTTTTTCCATTACTGTTACATATTTTTCGGCATTTTAGGGCCATAAAATTAGAATTTAGCCCGATTTCCAGATTTCTGGGAGCTATAGCCCACGCCATCTGCATCATCTAGGAGGCCGGACCCAGATTGCCTAAAATTTTACCCTGCCATCAAAACGACCTAAGGAATAATAGTCACCATCTTGCCATATCCGTTCCTCATTTTTTGGCATTTTAAGGCCATAAATCTGGAATTCCGCCCGATTCTCAAATTTTCGTGTGCTTTATCCCACGCCTTCTGTATGAGCCTGGGCAGCCGGAACTGGATCGCCTAAAATTTTTCCGTACCATAAAAAATGACCTAAGGAAAAATAGTTACCCCCTCGCCATGACCGTTCCTCTTTTTTTGGTGTTTTAGGGCCATAAAATCAGAATTTCGCCTGGTTCCCTGATTTTCGTGTGCTATAGCCCACGCCTTCTGTATGGGCCCGAATGATCGGATTTGGATCGCCTAAAATTTTGTCGGACCATAGAAAATGAGATAAGGAACAATAGTCACTGTCTCGCCATGACCATTACTCATTTTTGGCATTTTAGGGCCATAAAATTGGTATTCGTCCCGCTTTTGAGATTTTCGTGTGCTATAGCCCACGCCTTTTGCAAGGCCTGGGTTGCCAGATCCGGATCGCCTAATATTGTGGTAGCCCATAAAAATAACCTAAGGAACAATAGTCACTGCCTCGCCAAGACCGCTACTCATTTTTGGCGTTTTAGGGCCATAACGGTGGAATTCCACTTGATTCCCATACTTTTGTGTGTTATAACTCACGTTTTCTGTATGGGCCTGGGCGGCTCGACCCATATCACCTATGATTTTGTTGGAACATCAAAATGACCTAAGGAACAATAGTCACCGCCTCGCCATGATCGTTCCTCACTTTTTGGCGTTTCAGAGCCATAAAACTGGAAAGATACCCGATTCCAAAAATTTTGACAGTTATAGCTCACGCCTTCTGCATGAGCTCGGGCGGCCGGACCCGAATCACCTAAAAATTCTTCGGACCATAAAAAAATGACCTAAAGAACACTTGTCACCTCCTCGCCATGATCATTCCTCTTCTTTTTTCTTTTTGCATTTCAAGGCCATAAAATTGAAATTCTGCCAGATTCCCAAATTTTCATGTGTTATAGTCCACGCTTTCTACATGGGCCCAGGAGGCCAGACTTGGACCACCTAAAAAATTTTCAGACCATAAAAAATGACCTAAGTTACTATAGTCACCTCCACACCATGATCGTTCTTCATTTTTGGCGTTTTAGGGCCATAAAACGGGAATTCTGCCTAATTTAACATATTTTCGTGTACTATGCCTGTGCCTTCAGTATGGGCCCGGGCGACCGGACCCCGATTGTCTAAAAAATTTTCGGACCATAAAAAAAAGACTTAAGGAACAGTAGACCGCCTCTCCATAACCGTTCCTCATTTTTTGGCGTTGTAGGGCCATAAAAGTAGAATTCTGCCCGATTCCTAGGTTTTCGTATGCTATAGCACATGATTCCTAGATTTTCATGTATTATAGCCCGCGTTCTGTATGGGCCATGGCGGCTGGACCGTATCACCTAAAAATTTTTCGGACAATTAAAAACGATCTACAGAACAATGGTCACCATCTTGCCATGATTGTTTCCCATTTTGGCGTTTTAGGGCCATATAATTGGAATACCACTCGTTTCCCAGTTTTCTTATGTTATAGCCCGTGCCTTCTGCATTGATCCGGGCGGCTAGATTCGGATTGCCTAAAATTTTACTGGACCATAAAACATGACCCAAGGAACAATAGTCACCGCTTCACCATGACAGTTCCTTGTAGTTTGGCATTTTAGGGCAATAAAATTGGAATTTCGCCTTATTCCGAGATTTTCGTGTGGTATAGTCCACGCCTTCTGCAAGAGCTCGGGCGGCCAGATCTGGATCGCCTAAAATTTTTCTTGACCATCAAAAAAGACCACAGGAACAATAATCATTGCCTTGCCATGACCATTACTCATTTTTTTTTGTTTTAGAGCTATAAAACTGAATTCTGCATGATTCCCAGATTTTCGTGTGTTATAGCCCAAGCCTTCTATAGGCCCGGGAGGCCGGACCCAGATCGCCTAAATTTTTTTGGACTATCAAAAACGACTTAAGAAATAATAGTCACAGCCTCTCCGTGACCGATCCTCTTTTTTTTGGCATTTTAGGGCCATAAAACTAGAATTTCGCCCCATTCCTAGAATTTCCTGTGCCATAGCCCATGCCTTCTACATGGGCCCGGGCGATCGAACTAGGATCGCCTCAAATTTTTTCAAGCCATCAAAAATGACCTAAGGAACAGTAGTCACCGCCTCTCCATGATCGTTCCTCGATTTTTGGTGTATTAGGGCCATAAAACTGGAATTCTGCCCGATTTCTAGATATTTTTGTGCTATAGCCCACGCCTTCTACAGAAGCCCCGATGACCAGAACAGGATCGCCTAAAATTTTTTCGGACCATCAAAAGATACCGGGGAGCAATATTTAGGCCTCGCCATGACCATTACTCATTTTTTGGCATTTCAGGGCCACAAAACTGGAATTTTCCCCGAGTCCCAAATTTTCTTGTGCTATAGACCATGCCTTCTACATGGATCCTGGCAGCTTGACCTGGATCGTCTAAAATTTTGCTGGACCATCAAAGACGAGCTAAGGAACTATAGTCACCACGTCACCATGATGTTCCTCGTTTTTGGCGTTTAAGGGCCATAAAACTGGAATTCCGCCCAATTCACAGATTTTCGTGTGCTAAGCCTACGCCTTTTGCATGGGGCCAGGCGGCCAGGCCTGGATCATCTAAAAATTTTTCGGACCATCAAAAAATATCTAAGAAATAATATTCACCGCCTCATAATCGTTCCTCATTTTTTGGCGTTTTAGGGCCACAAAACGCGAATTCCTCCCGATTCTTAGATTTTCATGTGCTAACCCACGCTTTCTGTATGGGCCTGGGCGGCCGGACTCGGATCGCCTAAAAATTTTTTGGACCTTCAAAACGACCTAAGAAAAAATAGTCACCGCCTCATTATGATTGTTATTCGTTTTTTTCCATTTTAGGGCCATAAAACTGGATATTTGCCCAATTTTCAGATTTTTGTGCTATAGTCAACGCCTACTGCATGGGCCCGGACGGCCGAACAATCGCCTAAAATTTTGTCGGACCCTAAAAACTACTTAAGGAACAATAATCACCACTTCGCCATGATTGTTACTCGTCTTTTGGCGTTTAAGGCCCATAAAACTGAAATGCCGCATGATTCCCTAATTTTCTTGTGCTATAACTCACGCCTTCTGCATGGTCCCGGGCGGCCGGATCCAGATCATCTAAAATTTTGTCAGACCATCAAAAGCTCCCTAAGGAACAATAGTCTCCGCCTCGCCATGACCATTACTCCTTTTTTGCGTTTTAGAGCCATAAAACTGAAATTCAGCCTGATTCTGAATTTCGTGTGTTATAACTCACGCCTTCTGTATGGGCCCAAATGGCTAGATTCGGATCGCCTAAAATTTTGTCGAATCATAAAAACGAGCTAAGGAACAATAGTATCGCTTCGCCATGATCGTTACTCATTTTTGGCATTTTAGTGCCATACAAAACAGGTATTATGTCGATTCCCAGATTTTTGTATGCTATAGCCCATGCCTTTTGCAAGGGCTCGGGCGGCCAGATCTGGATCGCCTAAAATTTTGGTGGAATATAAAAAATGACCTAAGGAATAATAGTCATCGCCTCGCTATGACCGTTACCCGTTTTTTGCGTTTCAGGGTCATAAAATTGGAATTCGGCCTGATTCCTAGATTTTGTGTGTTATAGCCCACGCCTTCTACATGGGCCCAGGAGGCCAGACATGGACCACCTAAAAAATTTCTAGACCATAAAAAATGACCTAAGTTACTATAGTCACCGCCACGCCATGACCGTTCTTCATTTTTTGGCGTTTTAGGGCCATAAAATTGTAATTCCGCCCGATTCCCGAATTTTCATGTGTTATAACTCAAGCCTTATGTATGGGCCTAAATGGTCGGATTCGAATCGCCTTAAAATTTTGCTGAACCATAAAAACGAGCTAAGGAACAATAGTATCGCTTCGCCGTGATCGTTACTCATTTTTGGCATTTTAGTGCCACACAAAATAGGTATTCTATCTGATTCCCAGATTTTTGCGTGCTATAGCCCACGCCTTCTGCAAGGGTCCGGGCGACAAGATCAGGATCGCCTAAAATTTTGATGGACCATAACATTGGAATTCTACTTGATTCCCAAATTTTCATGTGCTATTGTAACGACCCAGCCAATCTTTTTGAGAATTTAAGTTCCGCTCGGCGGTATTTTACCTTGAGTATCTTAGTAGGATGATTTTGGACGTAGGCGTGCGTCCGAATTTGATTTTGGAGGTCCGCAGGGTGATTTGAAGCATTTCAGTGAAAGTTGAAGTTTGGAAAGCGGAAAGGTTTGACCAAATGTTGACTTTGGTGATATCGGGGTCAAAATGTGATTCCGAGAGTTGGAACAACTCTGTGATGTTATTTGAGACTTTTTATCAAAATTTGACGTTATTCTGGGTTGGTATGATAGGTTTAGGGACGAGTTTTAGAAGTTGGAAGAATTGGAAGTTCATAAGTTCGATTCTTGGTGTGATTCGTAGTTTTTTCATTGTTTGATGTGATTCAAGGTCCCGAGCGGGTTTGTGCCAGGTTATTGAACTTGTTGGTATGCTTGGACGGGGTCCCGGGGGCCCGAGCGTGTTTCGGACGAGTTTCAGATGTTTTTCCTAGTCTTGGTTAGGTCTGGTTCTGGTGTCTCGCACCTGCGACACTTTGGAGCGCAGGTGCGGCTCCGCTTCTGCGTGAGCCAGGTCGCTTCTGCGATCTTTAAGGTCTGGGAGCTAGCCCGCTTCTGCGGATGCTGGCACGCAGGTGCGAAGGCCACTTGTGCGATTCTGTGATCGCATCTGCGAAGGAGTCCGCTTCTGCGGTCCTGTCATCGCTTCTGCGCGCTGCAGATGCGGACCTGGGCTTGGTAAGTTAACTTCGCAGATGCGAATGTTTCTCGCATATGCGGTTGCGCAGATGCTATTTGTCTGCAGATGTCGGAATTACTGGGCAGAATCATATAAGTCGAGGGTTTGGTCATTTTCTTCATATTTGGAGTTTTAAACTTCGAAATTGGGAGCTTCTTTTGGGGGTTTTCAAGAAAATCGATTGGGTAAGTGTTCTTCACCTAGTACTTAACATATTCCATGATTTTATCTTCATTTTTATTATTTAATTTGTGGTTTGAGTTAAGGAAAATGTTGGTTTTTGAAGAAATTATTCAAAATGAAAAATCACGATTTGAGGGGCGAAATGGTATCGCAAAATTGATAACTTTAGTATGGTTGAACTCGAATCGGAATGGGTGTTCGGGTTTTGTAAAATTTGTCGGGTACCGAGGTGCGGGCCCGAGCGTCGAGTTTTGGATCGATTTCTAGATCTTTCTGAAGATTGAGACTTTATGATCCAAAATAGTTTTTTATGAGTTATATTTGTACTTTGAAGTTATATTTGTTAGGTTTGAGTCGTCTGGAGGTCATTTCACTCGAGGAGTTCATTTTAGAGTACCGGGTTGTCTTCTTCGAGGTAAGTATCTTGCCTAACCTTGTGTGGGGGAACTACCCCTTAGGATTTGAGTCTTCTATGTTGATTGTAGTCCGTGTACATGAGGTGACGAGTACGTGCTCAGACTTATGTTATGGAAATTGGCCTTTTTGGGTTCCTAGGTTATTGTATTCATTGAATATGTAGTTGTACTTGTATAATTTACGTTCCTAAATTACTAGTTTCACCTTTACCTACTTAATTAGAATTAATTGCTTCATGATCCACTCTTGTTGATATTTGATTCATATATGCCTTAATTGCGACTGTTACCTCTTCTATTGCCATGTTATTTTCCCCCTAATTACTTATCCCTATTTGAAGTCGTAGTTGTCCTTTTTTGTAAAAGCTCTCCCTTAATTGAGGTTATGGTGATTTTCTCGTTGCCTACCTTTAGTTGAATTGGCTGTATCTTTCTCGTAATTATCCAACCTTAAAAGAATCTTAGATGTTCTATGCCTTAGTGGACTTGCCCTTATTTAGAATTATTGGATTCATGTTGGTTTCTTGTTGTTGAAACGTACATTGGGGTACTACTGTTACATGTTATTCTCTTCCTTGTTGAGCTATTTTTATTATGCCTAGTATTCTTTATTGTGGTTATTCCTTGTGAACTAGCTTTAACTTTCTTGTGATTGAGGGTTCTTAAGTTGATGTATTGTACCTTGTATGATTTCCATTGTTGTTGTTGTACTTGTTTTGGTGATGCACGAGGTATCTGCCGTGCGATTATTGATATGGGGTTGCACGAGGTTTCTTCCGTGCTGTGGTTACTACTGATATTTGCACATGCGGCGTGACAAGGCGGGATATATATATATATATATGGTTTGCGCATGTGGCGAGACAAGGTGGGAACATGATTATGCACGTGTGGTGAGACAAGGCGGGCATTTACTTTACTATTTCACACGTGGCGAGACAAGGTGGGCTGTGTCAGGGGTTGCTTGTGATGACTTGTATTGTCTTGGGGGCGTTCTACTGTTGATATTTGTGTAGTGTTACACTTATCTGTGTGAGCTTTACCTTGTGAAAGTTGTGAGGAAACATTCTACGTGCTGTCCGTTCCTTTTCGTCTTCTTACTAGCTGGTCTGAACTATGTTAGGGCACTTGCACAAGCATACACGTAGTTAAGCACTCTCATCGGATTAAGGGACTTCCTTGTGATTGTTGAGTATATATACCCGGGTTTATTTGCCTTGTATGTGAGAATGATTCTATGTGGCACGTGAGTCGTCCGTGCAGTTATTAGCTGAGATGACAACACAAGATGCCAAAAGTTAGGGTTCAGATATTGGGACCCGTGAGTTGTGATTAGCCCGAGGTTCGGTACCTCGTGGAGTTTATTGACTAAACCTAATGTGAAAATGGTCGTTGTTGTTGAGTTATCACTTGTCCTTTCTGTATCTGTGATTTTCGGATTTCTAATTAGTTTTTTGTTCTTTCTCCTGTGTCCTTATTTGGATAATTCCGCTGATACATATTGTCTTCCTTTCTTATTGCAATTACTGTATTGTTGTTAGCCATACCGCGTAGTTTTCATGTATATATTATACTCTGTTGTTTCTATACTTATACTCGCTCAAGTTGTTTAGTCCAGTAGGTGTCTTGATTGTTCCTCGTCACTACTCCACTGACGTTAGTCTTGATACTTGCTGGGTACCGCTGTGGTGTACTCATACTACACTTCTCCATATGTGCAAAGCCAGGTATTTTGCAGCTGGTTGATCATTAGCTAGCCGCGCGGATTGCTGTGTGGAGACTCAAGGTAAACATGCCGCTACAGTCGCTGGCTTCGGAATCACCTTCTAGTTTTAATTTTTCATTGTTTATCCTTATTCTGGACAGTTATATTTAGAAGTTTTCTAGCAAACACTCTGTAGAGCTTATGACTTGTACAACCGATTTTGGAAAAATTATAATTTGTATAGAGTATTTCATTTCAGAATTTATTAGATGTTTTTATTATTATCGTTATTCCATGATTATTAGGCTTAAGACTAGGTGCCATCACGATACCCCAACAGAGGGAAATTGGGTTGTGACAGCTATGGCACATGCCTTCTGTATGGGCCTAGGCGACCGCACCCATATCGACTATAATTTTATTGGACCATCAAAACGACCTATGGAACAATAGTCACTGCCTCGCCATGACCAACCCTCATTTTTTGGTGTTTTAGAGTCATAAAACTGAAATTATATGTGATTCCTAGATTTTCGTTTGTTATAGCCTATGCCTTCTGCATGAGCCCGAGCGAACGGATCCGTACCGCCTAAAATTTTTTCGGTCCATAAAAATTGTCCTAAGGAACAATATTCACCACCTCGCCATAACCATTCCTCGTTTTTTGGCGTTTTAGGGCTATAAAAGTTGAATTTTGCTTGATTGTAGCCCACAACTTCTGTATGCGCCCGGGCGATCGGACTCGGATCGCCTAAAATTTCGTCAGACCATAAGAATCGAACTAAGAAAAAATATTCACCACCTCGTCCTGACCGTTACTTGTTTTTGGCCTTTTAGGATAATAAAAGATTTCACTCGTATGCTATAGCCAACGCCTTCTACATGGGTTCAGACGGCTAGATCTGAATCGCTTAAAATTTAGTTGGACCATAAAAAATGACCTAAGGAACAATGGTCATCGCCTCGCCATGACCGTTACTCATTTTTTTGCCTTTTAGGACCATAAAACTAGAATTCCGTCTAATTCCCAGATTTTCGTGTGCTATAGCCTACACTATCTGCATGGGTCCGGGAGACCAAACCCAGATCTCCTAAAATTTTGGTAGACCTTCAAAAATGACCTAAGTAACAATAGTTATCGCATCTCCATGACCATTACTCATTTTTTCGCGTTTCAGGGTTAGAAAACTAGAATTTCACCCGATTCTCTGGTTTTTGTGTGCTATAGCCTATGACTTCTACCTGGGAATAGTGTAACGACCCGGTCGTTCGTTCTGAGAGTTATAGTCCCATTTTCCCCATCTATGCTTATTTATGTGTTGTTCAACTGTGTTGAGTTGTATCGAGTTGGTAGGTTTGGGTTCAGAGTAGTTTTGGAGTGAAATGAACACTTAGTCTCTTAGTTAGAAAGCTAAGTTAGAAAAGTAAATCAAAAGTTGACTTACGTAGTGTCATTTTTGATGTGTGTGCAAAATTTGAGGTCATTCGGACGTGGTTTGATAGGTTTCGGCGTCGTTGGCGAATTTTGGAAGTTTAGAAGTTCTTAGGCTTGAATTCGAAATTGATTTGGTGTTTTGGTATTATTTTGAGTGTTCCGAAGGTTCGACTAAGTTCGGGTAGTGATATATGAATTGTTGGAATTAGGTTGAGGTCTCTAGGGCCTTGGGTGAGTTTCGAATATGTTTGGGTTGTGTTGCGCTCGTTTTTCTTATGTTCGACGTCGATTCTTCAAGCATAAATGATATCATATTGAAACAATGAGCTCAAATTTCTGTTTTGAATGAAGAATTAGATCTGTATCGTATTTACAGACCTGTAGCAAAAAGAATCGTCGAATTTGGACATCGTATGAGGATTTTATGGTCATTTTACTAAGGCTGCCAGATTTTTCAGATTAATTACGAAATTGCCACTGATTGCGTATTTAAAAATCTGCACTATTTGCAAATATTAAAACCTACATATCTCATTCATTATAAGATCAAATTGAGTGATTCAAAAGCCTAACTTGAGTAAAATTTCACAAGGGATCCATTGAAGGCATAAAAAGCGAGTTTCGGGATTGTTTGACATGATAAACGAGGCAAAATAGCTGGCAGAAAAATATATAAAATAAAGATTTGTTCTTTCGGTCATATTTTGAGTTGGGGGGCTCGGATTTGGGCGATTTTGGAGGTGATTTTCACCATAGGGATTGGGGTAAGTGTTCTCTACTCGATTTTGGTTATATTTCATGAATCCATCTTCATTTTTGGGATTTAATTGATTATTTCAAAGTGAAATTGAGGGAGTTAGGGCTTGAGTTTTGGAGAGTTTTAGGTAGGGATTTGAGGGACCAAACGGAGTCCGATTTTGATAAATTTTATATGGTTAGACTCGGGAAAGGACGAGAGTTTTGATTCTGCCATTTTTGACTAATTTCGAGATGTGGGCCCAGGGGCCGGTTTTGGCCGATTTCGGATTTTTGGCATATTGTGTAGTTTTTATTGTGAAATTCGATTCTTTAGCATATGTTGATGGTATTAATCTGATTATGGTTAGATTCGTAACTTTTGGAGACCGAGTCGAGGGACGAGGGCATCCCGAAATAGGATTTTACGCGGTTGAGGTATGTAACAGTTTTAACTCTGGCCTTGAGGGAATAAACCCGGAGATTCGATATCATGTGATTGTGTGGAAGTGATACCCACAGTAGGTGACGGGTGTGTACCGCGAGGGATTGAGACTTGGTCCACCCATTATTTGTGTTTATGTATTTGCTTGTTGTTGAACTTGTTTGTCTTCATGTTAGAGATCTTGTTTAGGCTTTATTCATGCTCACATTATTTGTACTCAGCCATAGAAATTATTGTACATGTTTACCTCAGTCTCTATTATTTTGTTGATATGTTGTGATACTTGTTGTGGGATGTGTCCCCTTATTTGTGGTGGATTGTGAGGCTGGAGAGGTACATGACTGAGTGAGGCCCTGGTTGTGAGGATATTAATACCATAGTGCGTGAGCTGTCCGGGGGGCACGTGAGTTGTCCGTGTGGATCCAGGTATTTATATTGTAGCACTTGAGCTGTCCGTGTAGCACGTGAGCTGTCCTTGCGGATCCATGTATTGATATGGTAGCACGTGAGCTGTCCGTGCTTAGTGCAGATTGATATTGTTACACGTGAGCTGTCCATGCTTAACGTGGAGTGTTGAGTGCCGAGTGTGAGTGATGAGTAATGGAATGACACTGATCTGAGGTCGTATTCACTTTTGTTATTGATGTATTATCTATTAAATTTCTTTGTAGCATTTACTAAGTTATGGGAATTTACCTGTTTATTTATATTATTGCTAAATTGTGAAAATTAAATAATTGGGGTTTTTTGCTTGGCTCGTCACTACTACTCAGTTCCTTGGTTATTTTTGTTACTACTGAGTCGGTTGTACTCATACTACACCCTGCACTTTATGTGCAGATCCACGTGAGTTGGAGCGCGGGGATCGTTGATTTCAGGCCGACTAAATGTGGAGATCACAAGGTAGCTGCCAGCGTCCGCAGGACCTTGTTACTCCTTTTACCATTTATTCTTTTAGACAGTACTATATCTTAGTTTATTATTTTAGACGCTCGTGACTTAGTGACACCGCGATGTTTGGGGACCGTCTTCCTTATTTCTTATTATTTATAATCAGATTTAGTTGTTTATGAGAAATCCAAAGGTTGGAAATGTTTTATTAATTTCATATAATTGATTTAGTAGTAATATTTTTGAAATAGGCTTGCCTTGTAACACGATAGGCTCCATCACGACCATGGTTAGATTTTGGGTCGTGGCAAGGTGGTATCAGAGCCTAGGTTACATAGGTCTCACGAGTCATGAGCGGGTTTAGTAGAGTCTTGCGGATCGATACGGAGACGTCTGCACTTATCTTCGAGAGACTGCAGAACCTTTAGGAAAATTTCTCATTCTTGAATTCTTATCGTGCGGTATTGATTCAGCTTGAAGTGTAACTCTTTGAATTCCTTCCACGCGTTCGTATGCGCGCTTGAACGCTCGATATCAGTTGTGCATCGACGACTTGTGGTTCCATGGATGAGGTGTGATGTGTGATTTCGGTAGGCTGGTGAAGGGCCAATCTGGAGGACTTGAGGTCGGGATTTGACTGTAGCTTGAGCACTGAAGTGATGATTGTGTGAGCGCTTGCTTGTGGACTTATATGTCCGGTAGTGTCCCTATTAGTGGAAATGGTGGTTGGATGGATATGTGATGAGTATAATGTGACCGCGAGATGAGTTCATATGATTTGAATGTCACGAGAAGGATTTGCTAGAGGTGTAGAAAGAAACTATTTGGTTCTTGATTTCCATCTTGATTTGATGTATAAGTTATGGGTGTGTTGAAGGATCTCTTCGTGTTGTTTAATTGGGGAGTGAAGTAGATTTCATGTCGTGATATGAGTTCAAACTCCAGGTATGTTTTATTTTCAGACTCGTTCAAGGACGAACGTTTGCTTAAGAGGGGAGGATGTAACGACCCGGTCATTCGTTCTGAGAGTTATAGCCCCATTTTCCCCATCTATGCTTATTTATGTGTTGTTCAGCTGTATTGAGTTGTATCGAGTTGGTAGGTTTGGGTTCAGAGTAGTTTTGGAGTGAAATGAACACTTAGTCTCTTAGTTAGAAAGCTAAGTTAGAAAAGTAAACTAGAAGTTGACTTACGTAGTGTCATTTGTGATGTGTGTGCAAAATTTGAGGTCATTCGGACGTGCTTTGATAGGTTTCGGCGTCGTTGGTGAATTTTGGAAGTTTAGAAGTTCTTAGACTTGATTCGAAGTTGATTTGGTATTTTGGTATTGTTTTGGGTGTTCCGAAGGTTCTACTAAGTTCGGGTAGTGATATATGAATTGTTGGAATTATTGGTTGAGGTCTCTAGGTCCTCGGGTGAGTTTCGATATGTTTGGGTTGTGTTGCGCTCGTTTTTCTTATGTTTCGACGTCGTTTCTTCAAGCATAAATGATATCATATTGAAACAATGAGCTACAATTTCTGTTTTGAATGAAGAATTAGATCCGTATAGTAATTACGGATCCGTAGCAAAAAGAATCGTCGAATTTGGACATCGTATGAGGATTTTATGGTCATTTTACTAAGGTTGCCAGATTTTTCAGATTAATTACGAAATTGCCACTAACGTCGTATTTAAAAATCTGCACTATTTGCAAATATTGAAACCTACATCTCATTCATTATAAGGTCAAATTGAGTGATTAAACAGCCTAACTTGAGTAAAACTTCACAAGGGATCCATTGGAGGCATAAAAAGCGAGTTTCGAGATTGTTTGGCATGAGAAATGAGGTAGAATAGCTGGCAGAAAAATATACAAAATAAGGGTTTGTTCTTTCGGTCATATTTGGAGTTGGGGAGCTCAGATTTAGGCGATTTTGGAGGAGATTTTCACCATAGGGATTGGGGTAAGTGTTCTCTACTCGATTTTGGTTATATTTCCTGAATCTATCTTCGTTTTTGGGATTTGATTGATGATTTCAAAGTGAAATTGAGGGAGTTAGGGCTTGAGTTTTGGAGAATTTTGGGTAGGGATTTGAGGGACCGAACGGAGTTCGATTTTGATAAATTTTATATGGTTAGACTCGAGAAAGGACGAGGGTTTTGATTCTACTATTTTTGACTGATTTCAAGACGTGGGCCCAGCGGCCGGGTTTTGGCTGATTTCAGATTTTTTGCATATTGTGTAGTTTTTATTGTGGAATTCGATTCTTTAGCATATGTTGATGGTATTAATCTGATTATGGTTAGATTCGGAGCTTTTAGAGACTGAGTCGAGGGACAAGGGCATCCCGGAATAGGATTTTACGCGGTTGAGATAAGTAACACTTTTAACTCTGACCTTGAGGGTATAAACCCGGAGATTAGTGGATTTCCTTAAAAACCCGAAACCCAAAAAACACACGTCAACGCTGCAAAAAAGCTCTCTCCTCTCTCCTCTCTCTAGGGATTGCGACCTAGCAGCATCCATGGCAGCCATCGTCTCTCCCCATCTTCAAGTTGTGGGAGAGCCTAATTTAAACCCTAGTGAGCAAAACATAAACAACAATGATCAACAATCCTATGCAAGATGCCTATCTACAAAACAATATGTCCAAACGACTTCAAAGTTGTCCCTAAAACCAATTCATATAATCCATGGAGAACCTACAATACAATTTACAATGGAAGAAAGAAAATCTTTTGCTGTGGAGGAGGGATTTCACCGAGCAGTTGTCGTCAAAGTATCGCCGCGATCTCCAGATTTGCAAGATTTGCGTAGTTTGCTGCCTAAAGTTCTGGGAGTTAAAGGCCACTGTTTGGTTGGTCAACTTGCCCCAAAACAATTGTTAATTAGGTTGGATCAACATGAAGATTTTGTTAGTGCTCTAGCAAGAGCATTGAACTATTTTCCGTACAAAGGTGAAGAACATCAATATCGTATTTTTCCCTGGAAAATTGGATTCAATCCAAAGGAAGAAACGACTATGGTTGTGGTATGGATTTCATTGCAAAACTTATCTCCAGAACTGTTTGCTAGAAAGTCCTTATTATCTATTGCATCGGCAGTTGGAAAGCCAATCGCTATCGACAAAGCAACATAGGTAAAATCTAGACCTAGCACTGCTAGGGTCAGAGTTATCGTTGATCTAGTCGCTAAGCTGCCGCAACGTATTCGATTACAACATGTTGACAATAAATCTGGTAAGGTCGTTGAGGTTTTTCTAGAAGTTGTCTATGATAATCTTCCAGGTTATTGCAATGTTTGTAAGCATCAAGGACATGTCGAATCGGCATGTCGCGTACTTAGAAAGAAGAATATAATGGTAGAAGTAGCTGGAGATGAAAATAATGATCAAAGTAGTATTGAAAAATTACAAGGTGATGCAAGGGATTACTTGACTGCTAAATTGTTGCAAAAACAACAAGCTGAAGATGTTCCAGTTGATCGAGCACTAAGTAGGGAAGGGCAGATTGTATCTATAGGAACAGGGACTGCTCAGGAGAATGCCTCTCACGTGGATCCTATTTCATCTAGGACTGGTGTTAGAGGTGTGGTTACTAATGACAAGCCAAGGAATGCTATGGCTATAGTTGATGATCAGGAAGCTGGGCAGGTTACTGGGGACCAACAAAAAAATTTAAAGGCTGGGCAAGATCGTGTGCGGTTGAAAAAATCGGTTGATATTGATGCTACAAAACGCACAACTGATGTCCTTGCTGCTAAAGCTTTGACAAGGCTTCATAAGGATGTGAATACATCTTTACAATCTAATGTTAAGGATGGTTAGGGGTATGGAGGCACTTGGTGTTCGAACTGCCGGTGTACCAGCTGATAAATCAACAGTAGCAGTGGTAGGACTGGACAAAGCTGGAGAAGAACCAGTTGCTGATACTACTGTGAATGCAACTGGTGTGAATGGTTCAATTGCTACAGGTGTGGAAGCTACTGTCGAGGAAAACCATGTAGATGTTATGGAGCAGGAATATATAGCTTCAACAGGGTATAAGGTGGTGAATGTAGAATCTAAACAACCTCAAGTCTCAACTGGAAAGGAGCAGGTTGCACCTGGGATTGTGAATCCTACTGTTTCATTGAACACTACTATGGATTGAACAACTCCTAGGGCTGATCATTCAATGACTAAAGGTGCTGACCAGGTACTTAATACTCCAAGACAATCAGCTACAGCTCGAAGCAAGACTGATACAAAGACTAACAACTGGACAGTGGTGAATAGATCACCTAGCAAGAAGCAATCTCCAGGCCTTCAAAATCAGATTATACCATCTAAAGCCATTGGGATTTCGAACTCCTTTGATGCGTTGGAGAATGATGGTGAGCATGCTATGAATGAGGCTGGAAATAAGGAGCAACTGAGGGATGATGAGACACGATCATTAACTGCCAGCTCTACAGATCGTGACAAGCAGCAGAAAAAATCAAAGCTTGAGATCATTACTGTTGGTGATCACACTTATCCAACTTTGCACTTCTCCAGCCCACATGTGAACAGATTATTAAAGAGACCCAGGCAGCAATGGTAACGCACACCAATATGGTTAAACAAACAATCATGACTTTGAACATATCCGTGTTTGAAGTTCCTACACAATCTATGGAGTCGTGTGGTGAACATGGTGGGGAATCTGGGCAACTAATGATTTCTACTGGAAATAACGAGGTTATACAAGCTAAGGTGAGGGCTATGGTTATTAAATCAAAACTCTGGGCAGATCAATGTGAACATGATGATGATGAGGACTAGGATGCTGAATATGATGGAGAATCGACTGATGGTCTTGATCAAGAGAGTGAAGGAGAAGACATGCACTCAACTGGTTCACCAGCATTGCCAAGGAAAGATGTTATTGCAACTTCAAGCAAACTTAACTCTAATGCACCTGCCTTTGTCCCTAGTAATACTCCAGCTGCAATAAACAAAACTGGGCAGCAGCAGCAGATAGCAGATATCAGTCACTCCAGGAGCTGCAGTAACACCAACAACTTTGGGACACCAGCAGCAGGCTATAACAGCGCCTGGTATCACGTTGGAGGACAGAGATCTACTTCATGTGTTGGTAAGTTCTAAGCCCCTAAGCTTTATTAATACAAAGCAAGTGGCTAGTGCTGGTCGTTTGAACAAGACAAACAACAAGCAGCAAGGCACACAACACAATCAAAACAAGGCAGCATTGGTAATTAAACACGATGCAAATGTGTTGATGGTACAAGAAACATTCCAAAATTTGCCAAATTCTGTCAACGTGGGAAGAGACGTATATGAAGATGGAGAGGAAGATGAAATGCTTCAAAAATGTCGGCAAGAGGAAACAAAAAAAAGTGATTTATCACCTATGCACAGTGGACAAATCAAGAAGGAACATACAAGGAAGAAGAGTTGGGATGGTAGAGTGAATGAGGAAGCAAACATTAGGCGGCTTCCTGTGAGAGTTGCCAAACAAAAATAGAGTGTCCCATCTACATCTACAAAGTCCAATCGTTCAAAAAAGAAAGCATGGAATTTGAAGATATTTTGAAGAGGATAGATGATGAAGACAAGAGTATACAAGTTGAAGAGTTCACAAGACAAGAGAAGAAAGACCAACAATCCTATTGCTACATCTTTATATTTTATCATCACATTAGTATAGTATTATGTAATATCATCACAGGGTATGTTATAAACTTTGTGATGATCATAGAATATTTGGTACTCTCTAGTTCTTATGTTCTACATGCATGCTAGTAGATAAGGCTATTATATGCCTCGATAAGATTAGTAAGGTAAGGTTTAACCCAGTTTGTGTTGCTCTAGTCCTATGCCTTTGGAAAGATATCCAAATTCCCCCTTAGTTGTACTATTCCTATGTGGTTCTTTTTCTTTTTATTATCAATAAAACTAGCCCTAGGCTCCTCGACTAGTGGATTGCTTAAAAAAGCCGGAGATTCGATATCATGTGATTGTGTGGAAGTGATACCCACGTTAGGTGACAGGCGTGTGGGTGTGCACCGCGAGGGATTGAGACTTGGTCCATCACGTGAGGCTGTAAGGCCTAATAACCATTATCTGTGTTTATGCATTTACTTGTTGTTGAACTTGTTTTTCTTCATGTTAGAGATCATGTTTATGCTTTATTCATGCTCACATTATTTGTACTCAGTCATAGAAATTATTGTACATGTTTACCTCAGTCTCTATTATTTTGTTGATATGTTGTGATACTTGTTGTGGGCTGTGTCCCTTTATTTGTGGTGGATTGTGAGGCTGGAGAGGTACATGACTGAGTGAGGCCGAGGGCCTGGTTGTGAGGATATTAATACCATAGCGCGTGAGTTGTCCGTGTGGCACGTGAGTTGTCCGTGCAGATTCAGGTATTGATATTGTAGCGCGTGAGATGTCCATGTAGCACGTGATCTGTCCGTGCGGATCCAGGTATTGATATGGTAGCACGTGAGCTGTCCGTGCTTAGCGCAGATTGATATGGTTTCACGTGAGCTGTCCGTGCTTAGCGCAGATTGATATGGTTTCACGTGAGCTGTCCATGCTTAACGTGGAGTGTTGAGTGCCGAGTGTGAGTGATGAGTAATGGAATGACACTGCTCTGAGGCCGTATTCACTTTTGTTATTGATGTATTATCTATTAAATTTCTTTGTAGCATTTACTAAGTTATGGGAATTTACCTGTTTATTTATATTATTGCTAAATTGTGAAAATTAAATAATTGGGTTGTTTTGCTTGGCTCGTCACTACTACTCAGTTCCTTAGTTATTTCTGTTACTACTGAGTCGGTTGTACTCATACTACACCCTGCACTTTATGTGAAGATCCAGGTGAGTTGGAGCGCGGGGATCGTTGATTTCAGGCCGACTAAATGTGGAGATCACAAGGTAGCTGCCAGCGTCCGCAGGACCTTGTTACTCCTTTTACCATTTATTCTTTTAGACAGTACTATATCTTAGTTTATTATTTTAGACGCTCGTGACTTAGTGACACCGCGATGTTTGGGGACCGTCTTCCTTATTTCTTATTATTTATAATCAGATTTAGTTGTTTATGAGAAATCCAAAGGTTGGAAATGTTTTATTAATTTCATATAATTGATTTAGTAGTAATATTTTTGAAATAGGCTTGCCTTGTAACACGATAGGTGCCATCACGATCATTGTTAGATATTGGGTCATGACACATAGGTATGGGTGTTAAGGGGCCGGGCTGTGCCGATCCGGGCTAGAGAAAAAGGAGATCGGATGGTCTCCATACCGGTCCGATTACCGGTTTCAAAATACGTATTCCGAGCCTCGCCGGTGAAAATTTGAACCCTGAACGGTTCAGGGCCCAAGGGACCGGGCCGGTTTATTTTAATTTTTTTTGTGTATTTTGTATAACTATCATAATTTATCTTAAGATAAAGTAAAAATGTAAAACATAAAAACAATCTTATAAAAAAGAGTGTTTGAATAAATTTCAAACTCTTTAAAAGTATTATATTTGAAATTTTGAATAAAAATTTCAAAGGCTTTAAAAGCCTTATATTTGAATATTTGATTAAGAATTTAAGATAATACAATGAAAGTTTACATTTTACAACAACTAAATTAAAGAAAAAAAAGTAAATTCAAATTTGTATTATTAAATACAAATCAAGAAGTTCAAAGGTTTCGCATTGCGTTAGTAAGTTCTCATAATCAATATGAATTTCTTGGTCATCTTCTGGAGTGTTAAATTCGGATGGGTTACCATGTGTTAATATATCTCCTAGTTCATCCTCTTCTCGTTATCAACATCTTTACGTCCTTGATTTCTTCATTCCGATCTAATTCAATCTCTGAACATACTAAAACTTCCAAAGCATTTCTTCCCAGTGAGTGATGGGTGTCGCCTAGTTCTTGTCTTGATTGACTAAATGCACTCTCTGATGCAACAGTTGAAATTGACACATTTAGCACGTCCCAAGCCATTGCGGAAAGAACAGGAAATTGCTTTTCATTTTCATGCCACCATGCCAACAGTGACAATTCCTTTGTGCGAGGCTCTGTTTTCTTTTGTAAGTGTAATTGAAGTTCATCAATGTTCCTGCTACTGGTTTGAGTGGAAGGAAATGTAGACCAAATAATAAAACCATCAAGGCCCTCATCTTCATCCATAATAGCAGATGTAGTAGAAATAGTACACCTAATAGTAGGATTAACATTGCCTACATTATTAGAAGCATCATCAATTATATTTGCATAATAATTATATAATTGCTGTAAATAATCATTTAGCTTGTTCATACAACAATATATATATGGGGTTTCAGTTGGTCCAATCTCCATATAAGTATATAAGGCATTGATTGATTGGTGACAATTAGACATCTTAATAGAAAGATTTAAAACAACACCAATTAAGTAAATAAGAGGAATGGAATGAAATATTTTTTGAATTTTGCGTGCATTTTTCCAATAGCATCCTTATATTTTTCTTTCTTCTTAAAATCAGAGAGTAGAAAAGAAATTTCAGTTATATGTACTAAAGCCATAATAACAGTAGGGTAATATGCTCCAGAAAACTCAACAGTAGCTGTATAAATATTATGTAAAAGTTTAACATCATTAATGGCATCCCAAGTATTAGTTATTAACATATGATTTAGATCAGTACAATGTGCATTAGAAACTTCAGTTATAGGCAATATATATATTTGTAGCAACATTTTAAAAATAAGTATGTACAATTCCATCTAGTAACAGTTTCATCTGGCGTGAATCTTGGGTTAAGGTTATGTTCGATACACTTAGTCTTAAATTCCCAAATTCTAGATTATCTATTGTTTCCTTGAAACACTAACTTCTCTTCTAACATGAGTAATCTCAGTAAAAAATAAATCAAGGCCACTTTTAACAATTAAATTATAAACATGACATGCACGCCTAACATGAAAGATTCATCAAGTGGTGGTTGCAAATAGAGTCTTAATATTGGAATAGCGACATTATTGTTAGAAACATTATCAAAAGACATATACAATACTTTTTTATTAAGATTGTAAAATTCAACAACTCAGCAAATAGTAGTTCTTATAAAAATAGCAGTATGACTCTGATCTTCATCATATTTAAAATCGATAATACATTTTTGCATACAATAATTATCATCTATCCAATGCCATATAATTGTCAAATAATCATTTCCATTAACAGCATGGCCAATATCAGAAGTTAGAGAAACTCTACAAGGGAGGTGGTCAAACAAATAACGTATGTATGTTTGATATAGTCCATGAAGTCTAAAGATATAATATCTACAAGTACTTCTAGGGATACCTTTAAATAAAGGATTATAAATCCTTTGAATATACATAATAAGATATGATGAATAAGAAAAAGAAAAAGCTAGACAACCCAAGGCAATCATTTTTGCTAACTCCCCATGATCCTTCGTATAGAGTTCCTTGTTTCATCTAAATCAGAACCCCATTCTATAGGATGAGTAATTCTCATATGTTTACTAAGTGTCCCAGTCACCCCAAAACTTCCTCCAGTCTTATGTTTAAAATCATCTTTATAAAATTTGCATCTAACTCTATCAATATTCTCTATTTTGTCAAAATATGTCCAAACTTTACTTCTCCTTCTCCGATTATTAGTAGTCGGGGCCACAAGTGGTCTACTACTAGTGCCACGACCACCACCCCTGCTACCAACTCCAACACTACTAGGTGTAGGTGGTGCATCATCTTCAATAATTCATTATCTTCTATACCGTAATCTTCCTGTAATTGTTCATAATCAATATTGTTATCAGGTAATGTTTCAAAAACATGTGTAAAGTCATTTAAATTACTATTAAATATTGAAGTTGTACCTCTTTTCTATTTCCCAGATTACCCTGATTAGCAACCTTATTATAAACTCGCTTTGCATCATAAACATATTGTGAATATTTAACTACTAATAAAAATTAAATATGCAAATAAAATATTAAATATGAGAAAGAGTTGGAACGAGCGCACCGAATTTCGCAACAAATTGAACACTTGATGATTTTTGAAGTCTTGAAATTGAACTTCGCAACTCCGATGTTACTACGAAGAAATGTCAATTGTTCAAAGTTCAAATTCAAATAATACCATAAATAAAATTCCAAAAAAAGATTAAAGCCAAATAGTTTATTGCAACTTAGGTGAAGAATGAGAGAATAACAATTGAGAATTTGGGTTTGAGAATTGATAAATGAGTGAAGAAATGAAGAGGGGGGGGGGGGGAAATCTATTTATAGTTTTTCAAATGTTAAATTGTTAAACAATAAAAGTGTTATTTTTTTAAAAAAAAAACAAAAAAGGCTATTCTTGCAAATAAGCCGTTGGGCAACGGTCAAAATGGCAGCTGACCGTTGCCAACGGTCAAGATTATTAAAAGAAAAAAAAAGTTGAACTAGTCGTTGAATCGGGCCAGTTAACCGGTTCAAAAATGACATGACCTTACCAGGTAGCACCGATCTGGTTAACCGATGTTAAAATTCTCCCTGGTACAGGCTGGTTCCCGTCCCAACCCAGCCTTGCCCGGCCCCCTTACTACCGGGTTGGTCCGGTCCGATCTAAAATCGGTCAGGGCCAGTTCGGAACCGGGCCAGCCAGGCCCGTTATGACACCTTTAGGCATTGCCTTTCTTTGCATGAGACTAAGCATTGCCACAATAATTGCATAAGGCTAAGCATTGCTTTTCTTTGCATGAGACTAAGCACTGTCTCCTAATTGCATCGAGATTAAACATTGTCTCCTCTTCTTGCATGAGGCTAAGCACTGCCTCTTCGATTGTCTAAAGCTAAACATCGCCTTTTCCTTGCATAATACCAAATACTACCTCCATTATGCTATTTGAAACCTAGCACTATTTTCTATTTGCTCGGGGATAAGCACTGCCCCAATATTACACAAAACTAAGCTCTGTCTTGTTTCGCTTCGCATACGACCAAGCATCATGTCTTTGCATCTCATGGGCTGAAACATCTCCATTTGTCCAAAGGCGTCATAGCCCGAAGGCATCATCCTCATAGCCGGAATACACCATGCCATGGTCTGAAGATCTCTCAATATTCCATATAATTATTCAAAGACATCATGATTCAAAGGCACCATTCTCATGGCCCGAGGACATCATTTCATAGCCTGCGAATCCCGTATCTTGTGATTCATGGCCCAGGGCATCATGGTCTAAGGACATCATCCTCACCGTCCAAAGACAACATTCATGGTCTAAAAGGAATTTGCATCTTGTTTAAATTCTCGCGATAATCCCATATATACTTTCATGCATTGTGTTTAAGTATTACAGGTAATCCAGGAGGTAACCGTTCTCTTAATGGGAGCTATCTTCGCTCCAGTTTCCGTTCAACATTCACATCCTGCAATTATTTCAAACACATCCAACCACCATCAGTTACCCATTTTCACTTGACAACCATTCAAATTCTCATTTTGAAATACATCCATAACTTCTCATATTCACATTCGTGATTTCGCACAAATTCATTTGATACTGTCCTACCCCAAAAGAAACTTTTCCGAAACATACGACCACTCCTATAACAACTCTATCGGTTCAGTTCACCTATGGATCCAGAACTACACACGGCTTGATTCCCATAACACCAGGGATAAGTAGGCAGCTCAGGAACCAGGGTTCGGCCTCCATTTTTCAAATCACCCCATTCGATCAAAATCGGTCATCATTTCTTTTCCCGATAACTTTTTCATCATTCTCGGGTAAAGAGGGGCAGCTGTTGATACCCAATTTTTCCCTCATATTTACATATATATATATATATATAT
>ML405543.1:970-12948 GCA_005239525.1 Nicotiana knightiana | reverse complement strand
TCTCTCACTGATTTTGGCATTTGACCCAATAACCTGCCGCATCATAGCTTCTAACCTGGAAAATCCATCTTCTTGCTTTCCCCCCTGTTGATTCTGAGGAGGGTAGTATGCTTGTTTTTTATTCTGATAGTTATAACCTTGTGGCCTCTGATACGGTGCTGCATTACCTTGTTGTCCCTTGACACCCATATTTCCATTGTTCTGCTGTTGGTGGGGTGGTCTATATGGTTGAACTTGCTGACCCTAGTTCTGCCCCCCTTGTCTCTAGCTTCCATATTTCGACATATAATTTATATTTTCTGGATAAGGAGGGTGATGACATTCTGCATTCCAGTGATTACCAAGTGGTTGACTAATGCAAGATGTGCATAAGCCCCCATTGGTTGTGTCTACGATGTGTACCTGCTGCTTTTGTCCTGATTCTTCCACCTTCTTAGTAAGTATACTCATCTGTGTTATCAAGGTGGCCACGTTCTCTGCAATAGTATTAGATGGATCGAATGGCACTGAGTGAACTACAGGAGTAATGGGTGCATTCCTTGTTGTCCATCCTGAATTCTGTGCCATTTTATCAAGTAAGATTTGACTTTCTCTCCACGTTTTGCTCAAGAATGCTCCACCAGCCGAAGCATCAACATTTGCTTTAACAGTATCATCCAAACCCATATAAAAATGTGGCCCCAACATTGGCTCTGGAATACCATGATGTGGACAGATAACCAGCATCCCCTTAAATCGTTCCCATGTCTCTTGCAGTGTTTCAACTTGTTTATGTCTGAAGCTCAAGATTTCATCAATTTGTTGAGCGATCTTGTTGGGTGGATGAAACTTGTTCACGAACTGTTTGACTAACTCCTCCCATGTTGTAATGGAATTGATGGGGTGAGAGTTCAGCCAAGTCTTAGAAGCGTCAGTCACTGAGAATGGAAACAACAACAGTTTTATTGCCTCCTGAGTGACGTTAGGCTGTCTCTGAGTTTTGCAAATTGACAGGAAGTTTTTCAAATTCCGCTGGGGGTCTTCGATGTATGACCCTGAGAATAGCCCTTTGTTCTGCAATAAGTGCAGCATACTATTTGTTATCTGGAAGGACTCAGCCTAAATCTGAGGGACCAGTATTGCGGTGGCCAAATTCTCAGCTGCGGGTTGTGCCAAATCATATAAGGGATCCTCTGCCCCTAATTGAGTGACTGGGTCTACTACATCATCCCCATTATTGTTACGGTTGTGTGGATCTTCCATGTCAGTTTCAATTTGTTCAATTTGTGGTTGATGTTTGCTTTTCTGGTTGGTCCGATTTAGGGCCTTGAAAACTTTCTCAGGGTCTGATAAGGCTTCAACTACTTCACCAGTCCTCGATGAGTTTCTAGGCATGCACCTGCAATACGTTAGCAAACGTTAAACTTTCAATGCAAAAATGAAAATTTAAAGAAAATTGACTATATGTAAGAATTTTTGTATTTCTTCCAACTAAATTGATAATACTGTCAACTCCCCGGAAACGGCGCTAAAATTTGATCACGCTCAACTATGTCTTGTAAAAGACTACGCGGGCGTTGCAAATATAATCCGGGGTATTATGCTCAGAGTCGATCCCACAGGGAATTTACGTATCAATCAAGGCTTTAGAATACACAACTTTTACTCAATCAATTCTCTCAAGACTTTTAAATATAAATTGGTGATTTTTTACTAATTCTACTGATAATAATAATAACTAACAATTACAAACAATGTGTTGTACACAATTGTAATAATTGTCTAAGGCTATGATTTCCCTCGTTGGTGAACTTCCTTCTCGCATACTTCTTATGGTTCGATTAGTTGTATCTATCAATCATGAACACTCTATCTACCATAAATCTCTCTCAAGTAATTATGATAATTTACTAGACCCACTTTCTCAAGTTACGCTAGCTAGATTGCATTACAGTTCACTTTAGTTTGCACCCGAGGTATCGTTATCTCTAATCCAACCTCTAAACCCTCGGTTATGACTTTCGTCTATACTCCGGAAGTGATTTTGTTCAAACAACTACCTAAATATGCATTCTCTCTCAAGTAGATACATAATAAATAGGAACAGCTAATTGAGGGCCCTTTCAATCAACTACAACAAGAACGTAGTTGAACAAATAGAGATTAATCAACCAATCAAAACTATATTAATAACATAATAAGTTCATCCCCCAATGGGTTCCACCAAAACCCTAGATTAAAGAAATTAGCAAAACATGTTCATAAGAATCAAACCCAAAATAACTTGCATATTTAAACTACAAAATAATAAATAAGAGCTATAAAAATCAATATTTGCTTCACTGAGTAGTAATCCACGGGTTTTTGTTCACTTCAATGGCTTCCTCCCCTTCAAGTTGTGTTTTTGGGTCTATTTATATGGTTGGGATAAACCCTAGCCATGTCGTAGACTTCTATTCCCACCGGGAAACACTTAAAACCTTTAAAACTCGGAATTTACCGGACCTCGGCAGCCAGGCGTTTGGACTCAAACGCCCCCTTAATGCCAAGGCAGACCTGGCTTTAGGGATCTAACGCCCTACTAACACCAGGATGACCCTAGCTTTAGGGGCCAAACGCCCCACTAACGCCCGGGTTGGCCTGGCTTTAAGGCAAAAATTCTCGGCTATAGCCCGGGTCACTCCTTTTCGACTCGTGAGCGTATTTTCGACGTTCATGCATCCATTTAGCTCGGTTTCCATCTCCAATGCACCTACATATGAAATAGACTCCATTATGCACATAAAAAGTTTATTTTTATCATTAACGCACATAAAAAGTAAGGCATATAACATGTCAAACCATGAATTCTAGCCACGCATCAACAACTGCAAGTGCAAACATGATTAATCACCCCAAGAAAATAATAATGTAAGCTAAATAAGAAATTGAGACATTTTTCAAAACACAAGCTTTCAGTGATTAACAGTGATGATCAGCACCAAAACAGATTAAAATCAAAACTGCCAAAATATGAGAAAAACAGAATAAAACTGAAACAAAAACTAGACACTCTCCCGAACTGGGCACTTGATTGGTTTGGAGGGGGTAGCACTGGAGATTCCTAAGGTTGGGAGGGTGCAGATGAGGCTGGGTTCTTGATTTTTAGAAGGGACAGCATTTGGTGTAAAACACCTTTATTTTTCTCCTTCTCCTTTGCTAACTCAGCTTTGAGAGCATCACGCTCAGCTTCCATCTCAACTAAGCGAGACTTCAATCGAAGGATCTCCATATCCTTTAACTCGCTTTCTTACACCAGAGTACGAACCTTGTTGACTGGTTGCTTCCGAGATGAACCTGGTTCATCTGCTGGGGCATTGACAGTATAATCACAAGACAGCAGAGTGTCTTTCCCAAAGAAATCCTTAGTAGTAGCCATCTCAGACTTCTTTGTCGGAACTCCAAAATGAGCAAGAACTGCAGTCAGAATAAAGCCATAAGGGATCGCATGGGCTTTGGTTCCATTCGCCACTCTGTCCAAGATCTGGATGATAAAAGCTGGCCAATTGATCTGCTTGCCTTTGTACAGACACTCCATGAGGGTTAAATCCATATAGTTAGAAATGTGTCTTCGTTCTTGTTTGGGCAACAGAAATTTGATCACAAATTCAATGAACAGCTTGTTCTCGGGCTTTATCTCACTATTGTACATAGCCCTGGGTTCAAGATCCTTCTCATTGTCACAGAAAAATCTGGTGATATTGAGGGCTGAGGCCATTCCATCTAAACAAGGCCATCTCTGCCTCATGTAGTCTTCAGAACCCTCAGCTGGAATGTCTAGAATGACTCCCAGTTCTTGAGCATCAAAGGAGACTTCAACTCCCTTGACCAATGAGGTGACCCTGCCTCCAATGACTGTGGCATTCCCCATGAACTCCACAACTTCATTTTTGACCAGCCTGCCTTCCATCCGAAGGACCATGTCCTTCCAGCCCTGTGCTGCCAGAAAATCCAGTAAATACCTCATTCCAGGCTCCTCCAAATCCTTCAAAAACTTTCCATTCAAGATCGTTCTCTTTCAAAACATGGAAAATCAGTTAGTAGACACTTCTCCAACCTCATTCTCTTCCTCTCCACTCCATTCTGGATCATCATCCCTCTCAACAATCTGTACTTTCTTCACCTTCTCTATCTTAGACCTTGTCCTCGAAGCAGTACTCCTAGTGGTGATGGACACAGTAGATGACTTCTTTGAAGAAGTCTTAGCCTTTTTGGGCTTGGGTTTCTTGATGACCGCTGGAGCAGCCTCCTCTTCTTGTTTTACCAGGTCCAACAACTATTCATCGTCAACAATAGCTTCAACAGGCTCCCCTACCTTTGCTTTCTCCTTCTCTGCCTTCTTTCTTTTGCTCTCTTGCGGAGCTTTTTCCAACTTCTCCTCCTCTTCTCGTACAGTATTTCTCCTAGTACGTACCCTAGGAACAGGTACACTAAAAGAATCAGCAGTCTTCCTTTTCTTTGAAGGAACTGAGGCTTTAGACTTTTTGGACATTGGAGTCCTTCTCTTCTTGGGGTTGTATGAGTCCCCCAACTTCTTTAGTCTATCAACCAAAGTTTCTTCCCCAGAAGAAACATGTTCATCTATTTCCTTCATTAACTTCTCCAACCCAGCAACAGCTTCCTCAACTTCAGTAGTTCCCCATAAAACCATGACAACTTCTTCTAGATTTTAAAGAATGGGGCCACAAATTGAAAGCGTGGTACCATCCTCCCCGGATCCCCTCACATCTACTTCTCCCTCGTTCTCAATATTTTTCTCTTTCCCAAATTTTCTTTGCCTTCTTGTCACTTCCACATCCACCACAGACCCCACCAACACAAATCGAGTTTCAGCAGAATTTAAATCAGAGGTAACTTCATTATTACCTTTCTCAGCACTGGATGAACCAGGTGTTTCGTCTTCATTGGCTGATTTGAATAAATCATTGGATGATTCTGGTTTGGAGCCTTCCTCAGCATGTAACAATTCTTTCAAGAATTTTGCTCTTGAACCAGAAGTCACAGATTTGTGTGCAAGAACCTTAATACGACGGGTTTTGGGGGTTGGAGTAGGGTTTGGTGTGGGTTTAGGGATTGTAGAGTGTTCTGGGGTTGATGATTTTTCAGGAGACTCGGAACTATAAATTGAGGGAGAGTTTGAGTCAGATTCATAGTTTCCCCTATCATAATCTCTGTTTGGGGATGAGTCAGAAGAAGCTGGTAGAGGAGACGACATGATTTTGATTTTGTTAGAGAGAGAAGAAAATAAAAGGCAGTAGGGATTTTGAGTTGAGTAAGTAGAACAAGGTTCGACTGTTGCTTTATGCACAATGGGTAATGATGGCCTATTTATAACTTGTGGCTGGGGAGATTACAACGGAAGTGTATTAACCCAAGTAGGATACTAATTACTTTCCCCCTAAAACTAGGCTAATTAATTGAGACGGGACTTCTTGGAACTGGTTCACTATTTGGGTAAGTACGAGAATATGAATTTGAACCATAAATGGATAGAGTCCTGCTCATGTATGACTGTACTTGAATTAATACATGTATGGAGATGAGAACGTACCTTGTCAGTCGTGTAAACCAGCATGGATGAACTAGGTTCATCCTGTTAAAAATCTTTATTTTGCCTCAATTCAAAAAGATAGAGAAACATCATTAGTAACTAGGGAATCATACTAATACATGGCAGAAGAGTATGGCAATAAAGATATAGTACTGAGCAACGATTAATCTGATTAAGTACCTCATTAAAATTTTCTAGCCAAAAAAAAATTCCTTTTTTTTCAATTTTTCAGTTTTTGTTTTCAAATTTTATTTTTCAGTTAGGTGAGATTAATCATCCCTAATTCAAGAATGTTTCTATCATAATGCTCCCTACTCAATGCTTTGGTAAATATATCAGCAATTTGACGATCAGTTGCACAAAATTCGATTAAGATCATTCCCTTTTCATAGTTATCCCTCAGGAAATGGTGCCTAGAATCTATGTGCTTAATTATCTTGTAATGAACCCGGTTCTTAGTCATACTAATTGCACTAGTGTTATCACAGTAAATAGGAATGCATCCCACAACTATACCAAAGTCCAGGAGTTGTTGCTTGATCCATAGCAATTGGGCACAGCAAGAGGCTGCAGCCACATATTCAGCCTTAGCAGTAGACAAGGCTACTAAATTTTGTTTCTTGGTGGCCCAAGAGACAAGGCAGGAGCCCAAAAAGTGAGCCATGCCTGAAGTACTTTTCCTGTCAACCAGGAAACCTGCATAATCAGCATCAACATATCCTACAAGGTCAAAATTACTACCTTTAGGATACCAAAGGTACATATCAGTGGTGCCCTTCAGATATCTTAAAATTCGTTTTACTGCAGTGAGGTGGGACTCCTTTGGATTGGCTTGAAACCTAGCACATAGTCCCACACTGAACACAATATCAGGTCTACTTGCAGTAAGATAGAGTAGAGACCCAATCGTCCCTCTATATGTCTTCTGATCAACGGATGAACTAGGTTCATCTACATCCAATTTTTTAGCTGTGGCTATTAAGGTATTTATCTCCTTTGAATCCTCCATTTTGAATTTCTTGATGAGTTCTTTCACATATTTCTGTTGATGTATCATTGTACCATGTGGAGTTTGTTTTATTTGCAAACCTAAGAAGAAAGTTAGCTCACCTATCATACTCATTTCAAACTCACTCCCCATTAATGTAGCAAATTCCTTGCTAAGCTTTTCAGTAGTTGCCCCAAATATGATATCATCAACATATATTTGCACAATCAGAAGATCTTTTCCCTTTTCCTTTAGGAACAAAGTACTATCTATCTTGACTCGTTTGTACCCATGTTCCAGCAAGAATTTTGACAATCTCTCGTACCAAGTTCTGGGCGCTTGCTTGAGACCATAGAGGACCTTGTCAAGTTTATATACATGATTAGGCGACTCTTTGCTTTCAAAAATAGGAGGTTGTTTTACAAATACATCTTCCTTCAAATATCCATTAAGAAAGGCACTCTTTACATCCATCTGATGAAGAGTGAATTCCATGTGTGCAGCAAATGCTATAAGAAGTCTGACTGCCTCCAATCTTGCCACAGGAGCAAAGGTCTCATCATAGTCAATTCCCTCTTCTTGGCTGTATCCTTGAACAACCAGTCTAGCCTTATTTCTTGTAAAAGTTCCATTCTCATCGAGCTTGTTCCTGAAGACCCTGTTGGTGCCAATTACTGATCTGTATAGTGGCCTGGGTACCAAGTGCCATACTTGACTCCTCTCAAATTGATTCAGATCTTCTTGCATGGCTGTTACCCAATCAGCATCTTGCAGGGCTTCAATAATGTTCTTTGGTTCAATCAAGGATAGAAATGCATCAAACGCACACAGATCTCAAGTCTGCTATGATGTTCTCAAGAGGGTGAGAACTCTGATATCTGTGTGGTTTGAGTACCAGTTGTTCACTTCTGGATTGTTCCATGTTCTCTTGTAGTTGTGGAACAGGATCAGGGCCAGTATTTTCATGTATAATTCCCCCTGTCGAGTTGTGTGGGGTTTTTGAACCTGGTCCATCACCTGGTCCATCTGCCATAGGTGCTTCAATGTGGTCATTGCTCCTCACCAGTCCAAGCTCCTCATCTTCTGGTTCCTGTCTCTCAGATAAAGTGTTAGTTTCATCAAAGCCAACATGTACACTTTCTTCTACACACATAGTTCTTTTCTTATATATTTTATAAGCTTTGCTATGTGTTGAAAATCTCTAGAACACTCCCTCATCACTTCTAGGATCAAATTTTCCTAGAGAATCTTTGTTACTATTATGAACATAACACTTGCATCCAAAAGCCCTAAGATGGAATATGTTGGGATTTCTCCCTTTAAGTAATTCATAAGGAGTTTTCTCTACCAGAGGTCTGGTCATGCATCTATTAATAATGTAGCATGCAGTGTTAATTGTTTCTGCCCAGAAGCTGTGAGGTAGTTTGCTTGATAGAAGCATGGTTCTTGCCATGTCTTCAAGAGTTTTGTTTTTCCTTTCAACAACCCCATTTTGCTGTGGGGTTCCAGGAGCAGAAAAATGGTGATTGACACCATGTTCATCACAGAACTCAGCAAACTTGGTATTCTCAAACTCAATACCATGGTCAGATCTTATTGATGCCAATTGATGTCCTAATTGATTTTGAGTTTTCTTAAAAAATGAGGTGAACATATCAAATGCTTCATCCTTAGATGACGGGAATAAGGTCCAAGTGAACCTTGAAAAATCATCAACTAGCACCATCACATATCTCTTACCACCTCTACTTAAAGTTCTCATAGGACCGCATAGATCCATATGAACCAATTCCAACGTCCTGGTGGTACTGACCATTTTATTACTTTTGAAAGAGGGCCTTACCTGCTGCCCCCTGGCACATGCCTCACAAACTTTGTCTTCCTTGAACTTAATGTTAGGAAGTCCTACCACTAAGTCCTTAGAGACTAGTTTGTTAAGCTGAGTTAGACTTGCATGACCAAGTCGTTTGTGCCACAGGAGGGGATCACTGTCCAACACACTTAGAGAAGTGAGTTCATTTTCAGACAGTGTGGACAAATCTATGACATAGATGTTATTCATTCTCTTTCCCTGCAAAACCATCTTGTCAGTAAGTAGGTTAATCACAAAACATTTTGTGGAAGTAAAAGCAACCAGGTTACCTCTGTCACATAGTTGTGATACACTGATCAGACTATGTTTTAAGCCATCTATTAGAGATACATGTTCAATAGATCGTGTATCATCCTTACCTACCTTGAAAACCCCGATTATTTTACCTTTCTTTCCGTTTCCAAAGGAGACATTTCCTCCTTTGAGACTTTCAAGTGAAAGGAACTTTTCCATGTTCCCAGTCATATGCTTTGAGCAGCCACTATCTAAGTACTAAAGTTGGTTGCCTCCTCTCACTTAAACCTACAAAAGGAATCAAAGGTTAGTCGTAAGAACCCAAACTAGTTTGGGTCCTTTTCTATGAAGAATGGATGAATCAAATTTTTCCTGGCCCAATTTGGCAGCCAATTTTTCCCTTTTACAAACCTCTCATTTTTTCGACTGGCCTATTCTTTTGCAGTACACCCATATTTGTAGTGTCCAGACTTACCACAATGGGTGTATATTTTATTCTCAGGAAGAGTGAGATACTTGTTTTTGGGATCCCACTTGGGAAATTGACTTCCAAAGCCAATCCCTCTCCTGTTGCTACTATGATTCTCTTGAAGCCATATCAGGGCGTCAGAGGATTTATTCCATTTACAGGTTCGATCTAATTCATGTTTGACTTTGCCAAGATCTTCTTTAAGAGATCTTATCTGCTCATCCTTGGCATACATTTTATCTTTCAGTTTACCTAAGTCTTCTTCTAACACAGCATGAGAGTGATAAACTACCTTTTTATTGGATCCTAGTCTTAACTTTAAGTTTTCATATTTTAGCTCTAGAATCTCAGTTTCGAGTGGATGAACCTGGTTCATCAAGACAGTGTTTTTCATTACAGATTCACTGACCCTTATTTCCAGGTCCATGTATTTTGCTTTTAGCATTGCACACTCTTTAGATAGTTGATCCTTCTCTTTGGTTGTTTCCTCATAATCATCTATGAATTCAAGTAGCAACTCAGAGAGTTTCTCTTAGGGGTGTGCATTCGAATCGATTTATGATCGATTATTTGTTATTGTTTTATCGAGTATCGGTTTATCAATTTATCGATTTCGATTTCCATTTTGAAATTTTCCTTATCAAGTTATTGATTTCGATTTCGATTTTGTCCTTTTCGGTTATCGGTTTATCAAGAACATTTGTTTCCTTTATTCATAATCATTCTAATATTTAAGGTCCTATGCTACAATGTTATTCTCCAAGTTTATTATAGTTTTATGTCGTAGATATATTCTCCCAAATACAATACAACCTCTCCAATGTCGAACTTGAGCTTTCTTGATATCAAATACAAACTCTCAAAGAGGATTTTCCAGCATAAGCCAACTAGAATGTTTACTAGAGAGAGACAAAACTCAGGCTTATGGCCTATTTACCAACTTAGTGTGGATGAACTAAAGAAAGTGTTTGATAAATTTGATTCAAACAAAGATTGCAAGATTTCACCAGAAGAATACAAGGCTATTCTCAAATCCATGGGGAAGAAAAACCTTCTTACAAGGGAAGTACAAAAGATTTTCGACGTTGCAGATGCAAATGGTGATGGATTTATTGATTTCAAGGAGTTTGTGGAAGTGCAGAAGAAGGAAGGTGGTGTCAAAAGTATGGATTTGAAGAGTGCATTTCACACTTTTGACAAAGATGGTGATGAAAATTTTCTTATTGGTGTAATCGAATAACCGAATCGATAAGCCCCAAAAATCGATAAATCAAAATCGAAAAAATTGAAACCTTATTAAAACGATAACGATAAGCATATGTACAAATCGATAATCGATAAGTAATTATCGATAAGGGTCAAAATCGAATCGATAAATCGAATGCACACCCCTAGTTTCTCCTTAGATAAAAACTTTATTTTAGTTTTAAGTTGTGAGATACTTACCTCTGGTTCTTCATAAGTCTCCTCATCAGATTCTCCAATTGCCACGAGAGCCTGATCTTCAGTGTCTCCATCTTCTGATTCTTCATCTGAACTTTCCCCCCAAGCAGCAACCATAGCCTTTGTTGTGTTTGTCTTGGGTTGAACCTGTTCCTTCCTCCTGTTCCTTCTCTCATATCTTTCCTTCCTCCATTTTACTTCCCACTGAGGGAAGTTTTTGATGACATGATCAGTCTTTCCACACTTGTAGAATCCCTCATTAGCTGACCTTTCTGGTGCCTTTGCCTTGTTGAAGTTTCCTCCCCTAGAGATGCCCTTTTTCCTCATGAGAAAGCTTCTGAATTCTTTGGTTATCATGGCAATCTCATCCTCCTCCAGATCAGCTCCCTCAATTATCCTCGGTGCTAGACTTCTCTCCTTCTTTGGGGCGTCCATATTCATGGTTTTCCTTCTGAGTTCATAAGCAGTGAGGTTTTCAATCAACTCATCCAGTATAAGGGTTTCCATATGTTTGGATTCCTGGATAGCAGTGATCTTGCTTTCGAGGAGATAGGCAGAACCCTTGTCAAGATCTTCTCTACCTTGTCTTCTTCAAGTATGATTCTTCAAGGAACTTGAGTTCATTTGTCAAGGTTGTGAACCTTGTGTACATTTCCTGAATTATCTCTCCTTCTTTCATAGTGAAGTTTTCATACTGAGAGTATAGTAGTGTACCTCTAGACCTCTTCACTTGAGTTGTTCCTTCATGGGTGATGCGAGATTAAATTGCATAGTTTAAACATGTGATATACCTTACATTTTATGCGCATTAATGATAAAATTACACTTGTTATGTGCTTAATGGAGTTTATTTTATGTGTAGGTGAATTGGAAATTGAAACGGAGCTAAAGGGATGCAAATAAGTCAAAAATGCGCAAAAGGAGACTCCCGGGCGATAGCCGGGCGTTTGCCCCATAAAGCCAGGCCCCCCCTGGTGTTAGGGGGCGTTAACCCCATAAAGCCTGCCCCCTGGTGTTAGGGGGGCGTTAGGGCCCTAACGCCAGGCCCCCCCTAGCGTTAGGGGGGCGTTAGTGCCTAAACGCCAGGGGTCTCCAGTGTCGCCCAAGTCCGAGTTTGACGAGTTTAAGTGTTTCCCAAGTGAAATAGAAGTCTCCTACACGGTTAGGGTTCACCCTAAACCTATAAATAGACTCCTAAAACACAATTAAGGGAGGATTTTCGTGGATTAACAGTAGACAAGAAGAAAATTGCTTTGAAGAACAAGAACATCAATTTCTACATTTAGTAATTCTTACTTTATATTTCAATTATGCAATTGTTTGTAGTTTTGTTTCGTTTAAACATGAGTAGCTAAGTTTTTAATCTAGGGTTTTGGTAGAACCCGTTGGGGATGAATTTCTT